>QNUK01001234.1:0-22500 GCA_013621035.1 Clarias magur
TGACATCCAGACCATAAAATCTAACAAACGTGTGTGGAGAGGACCAGCCCGCGGCATCACACACCTGCTGCAGGGGAACGCCTCTTGCCAAGGCAATCGATGAGGCAATCCCCCTGGTTGAGTGAGCCCTGATTCCCAGAGGCGAAATGTGACCACGCGCCTCATAGGCTAGGGCAATGGCATCTCTCACCCAGTGTGTCAGAGTCTGTCTAGTGGCAGCTGCCCCCCCGGTTGCAACCCCCATGGCAAATAAAGAGCTCCTCTGACTTACGCCACTGGCTAGTGCGGTGGACGTAGATCCTAAGAGCACGTACTGGACACAGTAAGTGAAGTCTTTCCTGCTCCGGAGCTGTGAAAGGCGGAGGACAGAAGGCTTCGAGAACCACTGGGTGCATGGTCGAGAATGGGACCTTGGGAAGATAGTTCGGGTGAGGATGCAGGATAGCTTTGACTAGCCCGGGGGCAAAGTCTAGGCAGGATGGGGAGACTGACAGAGCCGGCAGATCCCCAATCCTCTTCAAAGAAGTAATAGCCATAAGAAAAACCATCTTAAGAGACAGAAGCCTAACAGGCGCTGACTCTAGTGGTTCGAAAGGGGTGTCGGCCAGGCCTTCGAGTACGATAGTTAAGTTCCATGAAGGGACCGTCGCTCTAGTGGGCGGCCTCAACCATTTAGCTCCACGAATAAAACGGGCAACTAAATGGTGCTTGCCCACAGAAACCCCGTCATTCAGAGCGTGACAAGCCAAAATAGCGGCTACGTACGTTCTGAGCGTACTAGGGCATAAGCCCGAGGACAACTTTTCTTGCAGAAACTCCAGCACTGAAACAATCTGGCAGTGAACTGGGTCTATGTGTCTTGCCATGCACCAATTTTCAAATACACTTCATTTGAGGGCATAAGTTCTTCTAGTGGAGGGAGCCCTGGGACTTAAAATGGTTTCAATTACGCTGGCTGAAAGCCCAGCATGTCTCAGTTGGTCCTGTTCAGGGGCCAAACGTGAAGGTTCCAGAGTTCAGGCCGTGGATGAAGTATTATCCCCTGTGCCTGAGACAGAAGATCCCTCCTCACTGGAATCACCCAGGGTGAGCCGTCGAGGAGAGATATTAGATCCGAGAATCACACTCTGGTCGGCCAATGGGGCGCTATCAATAAGAGGCTCAACCGTTGTTGACGGACCCTCGCCAGGACTCCCGGGAGTAGAACTATAGGTGGAAACGCATAAAGGCGTAATCTGGACCACGTGTGGGCCATTGCGTCCAGACCCAAGGGAGCTGGAGGAGTCAGAGAGTAGTAAAGGGGGCATTGTGCTGCTTCTTGTGAGGCAAAGAGGTCCACCTCTGCTACGTAAAATCTTTCCCAGATTTGACTGACTACTTCGGGGTGGAGCTTCCATTCCCCTTGTTCTACAGCTTGTTTGGATAGCAGGTCTGCTCCTACATTCATGCGCCCTGGAATGTAAATCGCCCTGAGGGAGAGGAACTTGTCCTATGCCCAATGCAGAACCTGGTGCGCTAGCTTGTTCAAGCGGCGCGAGCGCAGTCCACCCTGGAGATTTATGTACGAGACTACCGCAGTGCTGTCCACCCGCACTAGGACATGGTAGCCTCTCAACTGCTGGAGGAAGTGTTTCAGGGCCAGAAACAGAGCCATCATTTCGAGGCAATTGATGTGCCACGCGAGAAGATGACCTCTCCAGTTCCCTTGTGCTGGATGGCCATCTAAGACCGCACCCCAGTCTGGGAGGGAAGCATCTATCGTTAGCATCTTGCGACGACAAGACGGACCTAGAGTGGGACCCAAAGTCAGAAACCGGGGTCTGAACCACATAGAAAGGGCACGAAGCCCCCGGCGCGTAACCCTTATTAGCCTCTGGGGATTGGCCCCTGAATGAAACCCCCTGGCTCTTAGCCACAGCTGAAACGCTCTCATGTGCAGAAGGCCCAAAGGTATCACCGTGGACGCAGCCGCCATGAGGCCTAAAGATTTCTGAAAATGATGCACAGTGACCTCCTGGCCTAGCTTGATTTCCTTCAGGGTGTTGAGAATGGATTTGACATGAGCAGGAGACAACTGTGCCCGCATTGTGACCGAATCCCATGTGACACCCAAATATGTTGTCCTCTGAACAGGAAGGAGAATGATTTTTGTGGCGTTGAGTCTCAATCCTAAAGAATGAAGATGGGCTAAGACAACATCTCGATGTCGAAGCGCTAGCTCCTGAGACTGGGCCAGAATCAGCCAGTCGTCTATGTAATTCAAAATACGGATGCCCTGGAGTCGTAAAGGAGCCAGAGCTGCATCCATGCATTTTGTATATGTGCGGGGTGACAGAGCTAGGCCAAATGGAAGGACCCGATAATGGTAAGCTTCGCCCCCAAAGGCGAACCTCAGGAACTTCCTGTGCTGTGGCAATATTTCTATATGGAAATATGCGTCCTTGAGATCGATTGTCACAAACCAATCCTCTAGTTGAATTTGAGAAACAATCATTTTGACAGTCAACATTTTGAATCTGGATTTCCTGAGATAGTGGTTCAAGCTGCGAAGATCCAAGATCGGACGCAACGCCCCCCCCCCCTCTCTTGGGCACCAAAAAGTACCGACTGTAGTAGCCCGACTCTGTCTGGAAGGGGAACATGTTCTATGGCCCCTTTGCCTAGCAGAGTCTCTAACTCCTGGGCCAGCAGATGTGCACGGTCCGGTTTCACGAAAGTGGAGACCACGCCGTTGAAACACGGAGGACAATGTGCAAACTGAATCCTGTAGCCTCTGGCTACAGTCTTTTGTACCCAAGGAGATATGCCTGGCAGTAGTTTCCATGCTGCCAGCTTCTCCGAAAGGGGCACGAGCTTTGACACTTCGGCTGGGTGGGGGGGTGTTAGGTGTCGGGTATCCTGAAGTATGGGAGGAGATACCCGAACACCCAACTCTTCGTTGGAGACTGGCACCAGTGGTGGCGGGGATTGAACACCGGCCTCCAGGGAGTGCCAGGGAGGAGGCCCTGTTTTGTGATGAAAATAGAGGCGCCCCTCCCTGGGGGGGGGGAACACCCCCACGGCCCCAGGCGCACGAATCTCAGGGCTTCTTCTTGGAAGAGAGGAAGCTCCTCAGATCTAGTCTTTTTAAGGCAGATTTCTGAGAAGGGCGGCGAGGGGGTGTGCGGCTGGTCACGCTCTCCTTCTGGACCTCACGCCTGATAGGGGCCAGACCTGGCTGGGGCTGGGTGACCGACGGTCTTGGTTCTTGAGCACGGCGGGGAAGGAACCTCCCAAAAGCCTGTTCATATAGCTTCGCCTCCCGACACCTAGTGGCGACGGAATTAACGGCGTCACCAAAGAGGCCGGAAGGCGAGACGGGGGCATCAAGGAGGACAGCACGATCCTTATCTTTGATGCCCAAGAGGGTCAGCCACAGATGTCTCTCCGTGGATACCATGGCAGCCATGGAACGGGCCACACCACGGGCCGTCTGCTTGGTTGCACGGAGAGACAGGTCTGTGGCTCGGCGCAGCTCTGCAAACACCTGGTCATCAATCACCCCGCCGGTGCTCAGGTCCTTCAGCAGGTCAGCCTGGTAAGCCTGCAAAACCGCCATGGTGTGCAGTGAAGCGCCAGCCTGTCCTGCTGCCTGAAAAGCTTTACCCACCAAAGCAGATGCCAGTCTGCACGGCTTGGAGGGGAGAGTAGGGTTTTTCAGGGAAGATGATGTCCCAGGAGAGAGAGAGCCCGCAAGCGTCTCTTCTATCTGGGGCATCATCATATAACCGCGTGCTTTCGCATCAACGATATTCGAATAAATCGAAGTCGATGGCACAAAAACACGCTATGAATATGGTCTGCTCCATGAAAGGGTTAACTCATCATGGAGGTCACCAAAGAAGGGGAGAGAGAGGCGTTGAGGCTCCTCCCCCCGACCACCTGACAGAAACCTGTCGTCTAGTCTTGAATCTCGCTTCTGCGGCCTGTCGATATGCAATCGCTCGACCGCACGCGTCACAACCTGTAATAATTCCTCATAAGCTCTGTGAGCACTGGAGGAGCGTTGTGAGGAAGCTACTTCCATGGAAGCGAGAAAGGAAGATTCTTCCGCTCCATCACAAGAAGCGCCGGAGCGCGCTTGCGAAGCGGAAGCTAAAACTTCCTGATCCGGAGAGCGCGAGAGAGAAATCGAAAATTCCGTCTCGTGCGCGTCTGCCAGATCAGCACACGAGCCCCAAGAATGCGCCGCGGCTTGCGGTTTCTCTTTAAAGAAAGCGAGCCGCACATGAAGCACCTTAATAGGGAGAAGATCACAGTACTCACATTCTCCCTGAAGCCCGAGGCGAGCGTGTTCTTCCCCCAAGCACTCAAGACAAAATTCGTGAAGATCGCCCTCCGAAAGAGATCTATCGCACGGAGGCACGCATCTCTTAAGCAACTCCGTCATATCGGTGAGTTAAAGCTGTTATTTTTATTTCACTTTCGTTACGGCTTGGACATGCACACGCAAACACACAGCGGTCCTGAAGACAAAAAGATCTGAGGATGTTTCCGGTTCACTCCTATTTATAACCTGCAGGTGCACCTTATTCGGTGACGTCATGCCTGGCACAAGTTATAAGCCGAAGGTATTCGGTGGGTTTGACATGCACAGGCTTCACAACCGGGCAACAAAGAGATGTTCCCATAGCGTTTTCACGCAGCATTGAGTGTAGCTTTTGAAAGGGAACTCATTTTCCTTCACTTGGAGAGAACACAGTGGAGCCAGCTGCAGTATAACTGTGTATGTGTGAGAGTGCAGGCGGGACATACAGTATGTCTACAGGTCGGCGTCTATCTGTTAGCAGGACTATATGAGGTCATCATCATATTGTTATCACCTCCATAATCGTTCGTAATAGTCAGTACTGTTGATTTAACTTAGCTTTATATCAGTCGTGATGGTACGGTTTCATTATCAGTTATCTACAGCTCAGTAGAACATCGTTAAATTCCTTAACAGCCGGCTATTGTAACATTATTACAGTATATCGATAACACGTCCTTATTGCTCGTGTCAAAATGTGCAGCAAAGTCATTTTCATGTCCTTATGAATTTGTTTAAATCGTTAACAACTTGATGAGGCGTCACTACGCGTGAAAAATTAACCTGACTGGTAGCGACTGCAATGACTTCAGAGGTGGAGATGTTAAATTGGGAGACGTCAGGAGGAGACGGTGGCTAATTCGGCTACGTGAAATGAGGGCTTTAACTGTAATAAACACATGCTGGGTTTAAGTCCCACCTTTGTGCTCTTTGTCACAGCTAAGATGATCTAACCAATCATAGATGCAGAAAGTGGAATTTGTCAAAAAAAATCTCATCTGTATCTATTATAGCTCTAATGAGCCCAGCACAGTTATCTGTTGTTTGAAACATTTAAATATTTTTAAGTAGATTTTAATAAATGACTGTCACTACTGATCTCACACCTCCCAGTGGTGTGTTGCACACATCACACATCTCAAATGTCCACGATGGTGTGTTTTGCGTTCACCCACATTTACTTTCAGTCTTATCACTATCTCTGCTGCCGGCTTAAAACCATGACAACAATGACAACCTCCGATTCCACCTCCATTACTTTTATACAGAACACCAAGGTGCACTGATGGTACAATATTCCCACCCTGTCTGTGTGAAAGGGACTAGAGTTCAGTACTGTCAGTGTATTATCTTTATTTTTTTTCTATATTTATGCTGCCACTGGGCTCCATTCTTAGGAAGCATGGGGTATCCTTCCACTTTTTTGCTTTGTTAGCATGTTTAGATGAAGTTAAATCTTGGTTATCTCAAAACTTCCTATCCTTTAATGAAAAGAAAACTGAGGTGATAGTCTTCGGCTCTTCGGAACACATGAAGGCCCCTGATTTTGATCTGGGTTCTCTATCATCCTTTAGGTCCTCACAGGTTTGGAACTTAGGTTTCCTGCTAGATGACAAATTAAAATTTGATAACAAATCTCTACCGTGATTGGATCTAGTTTTTATCAGCTCTGTACACTTGCAAAAATCAAACCTTTTCTCACTTATAAGACTCTGGAGATTCATGCTTTCATTACATCTCGCCTTGACTATTATAATTCTCTTTATTCTGGTATCTCTAAATCCCAAATCGCCGTCTTCAACTGATTCAGAACGCCGCTGCTAAATTTCTCTTGAAAAAGAAAAAAAGGGATCATGTGACTCCGCTTTTGAAGGCCCTTCACTGGTTACCTGTTCATTTCAGAATACACTTTAAAATTGTACTATTTGTTTTTAAATCTCTACACCAGCAAGCGCTCATCTACTTAACTGAATTGCTGCACCAACACACACCCCTGAGAAGTTTAAGATCCTGTGACCAGAACCTCCTTTTAATTCCACACTCCAGACTGTAGAGTGTAGAGGTGACCGTGCTTTTTCAGTAATTGGGCCTCGTCTTTGGAACGGCCTGCCAATCAATATCCGAATGGCTCCTAGTCTGACTACTTTTAAATTCCCTTTAAAAACCCATTTGTTTTCACTGGCCTACTCAGCTTTACTGTCCTTTTAAGCTTCTGTGATTATTTATTTATTTTATTTTTCTTAGGCTGTGGTTGTGTACTTTTATTCTTTTATGACGTTTATGTGGATGTACAGCACTTTGGTCAGTCTTGTGGCTGTAGTAAATGTGCTATATAAATAAAATAAAATAAACTAAACTGTATTAGATGTGTGTGTAGTAATTAGACGTTACCTGACAGTCTGCAATTTCCAGTTTTTATTCTTCAGTTCTTCAGAGAGCAGCTTCACTCCTGAATCCTGAATCCTGTTCTTACTCAGATTCAGCTCCCTCAGGGTGGAGGATTCTGATCTGAGAGCTGTGAGCAGAGCTGAACATCCTCTCTCTGTCAGATTACACTCACTGAGTCTGAAAGAACAATTCAGCACACTTAACTCTGGGTTTATGGGTAGAGAATCTCCCATTAATATTCCACTGTCTGTGTTCTGTGTGTATTGAAGTGCTTTGGTGATTTAATCTGAAATCAGTTCTCTACATACAGTCTGTTCTCTTTAAACTCCTCACTAGTACTAAAAGCACAGAAACTCACCAATCAGACCTGAAAACAAACCATTCAACATTTACATTAGTAATGGAAGCTTCCAGAAGAATACAGAATAATAGTTCTTACTGAAGTGTTTCAGGTCTGAAGTGTGGATCCTTCAGTAAAACACAGAGTCGCTCTACTCCTGAGTCTCCGTCTATTTTCCTGCTCAGATTCAGATCCGTCTGCAGTGTGGGGTTTATACCCAGAACACCAGTCAGATCATCACAAGCTCTCTGTGCATCAGGACTTTTCAACAACCTGGAGAGAGACAACAGATACATTTTATGTGTCTGTATAGATCTCATTTTTACATTTGAAGTAGTGAACAGTGTTACTCAACAGTCTGGTGAAAATGTACTAATACACACATGGATCAACTAATAATAATAATAATCATAATCATCTGAATATGGACTAATTGACTAATTTAGTACTTGCGTAAAACATAAATGTGTTTTGGAAACTCCCGTATATATCACTGAAGGATATAATAAACAACATAAGAGAAAACAACAGGTTGTACACTGCAATATAAGAACAAGACTAAGGTATAATAAGATGTGGAGTTATCAGGTATGAGGTGATGGTGGATGATGTAATTTGTAGCCACTAAAAAGTTGATCTACATCTTTTGTATGATATGATGTGTAATGTATCTCTATATGTACTGTGTGATTCTCATCAGTCCCATGTAATCTCACCTCAAAGTCTTTGGTTTACATTTTGTATTTTTCATCAAATTCCTGAGTTCCTTCACTCCTGATGGTCCAGGGTCGTTCCCTCTGAGATCCAGCTCTATCAGGTGTGATGAGGGGTTTGACATCAGAGCTTTAACCAGAGCAGTGTATCCTTCCCCTGTTATACTGCAGTCTGAAAGTCTGGAGAAGGAGCAAGAAGGTAAACACTCTTAACTTTAAACTTTTTAACGAGCTCCTTTTTAGCCTTTTTAACTCACATATCAGACTCTCACATTGTAGCGCGGCCACATGAAGTGTTTCTTTTAGAAAGACTTATCTAAGCTGACTGTTAATATAAAGCAGCTGTGCCTCATAAGAGCACGCTATGGGTTTTAACCGCCACTGGATGTGTGTTTTGGTTTCGGGTTGAACTCTCACAAGACTGCGCTTCCCTTTTGTGATGATTCCAATGACACACCAGGTCACCTGACCCTGCTTAAACAAACACCCGGGAAGAAGCTAAGGGGCAGAGGAAGTTATGGTGGTTCAGCGGGCTGTTTGTGACGCCATTTTCCTGGGTGAGTTTATACAAGAGAGCCGTGGAGAAGTGGAACGTCTGTTCCCTAACGGATTTTCACCTATTGGACTGCCTCACACGACTGCTCTCCATCCTAAATGCTCCATGCTAAATTTCTCTTGAAAAAGAAAAAAAGGGATCATGTGACTCCACTTTTGAAGGCCCTTCACTGGTTACCTGTTCATTTCAGAATACACTTTAAAATTGTACTATTTGTTTTTAAATCGCTACACCAGCAAGCGCTCATCTACTTAACTGAATTGCTGCACCAACACACCCCCTGAGAAGTTTAAGATCCTGTGACCAGAACCTCCTTTTAATTCCACACTCCAGACTTAAGTGTAGAGGTGACCGTGCTTTTTCAGTAATTGGGCCTCGTCTTTGGAATGGCTTGCCAATCAATATCCGAATGGCTCCTAGTCTGACTACTTTTAAATCCCTTTTAAAAACCCATTTGTTTTCACTGGCCTACTCAGCTTTACTGTCCTTTTAAGCTTCTGTGATTATTTATTTATTTTATTTTTATTTTTCTTAGGCTGTAGTTGTGTACTTTTATTCTTTTATGACATTTATGTGGATGTACAGCACTTTGGTCAGTCTTGTGGCTGTAGTATATGTGCTATATAAATAAACTAAACTAAACTGTATTAGATGTGTGTGTAGTAATTAGTGGTTACCTGACAGTCTGCAGTTTCCAGTGTTGATTCTTCAGTTCTTCAGAGAGCAGCTTCACTCCTGAATCCTGAATCCTGTTCTTACTCAGATTCAGCTCCCTCAGGGTGGAGGATTCTGATCTGAGAGCTGTGAGCAGAGCTGAACATCCTCTCTCTGTCAGATTACACTCACTGAGTCTGAAAGAACAATTCAGCACACTTAACTCTGGGTTTATGGGTAGAGAATCTCCCATTAATATTCCATGTCTGTGTTCTGTGTGTATTGAAGTGCTTTGGTGATTTAATCTGAAATCAGTTCTCTACATACAGCCTGTTCTCTTTAAACTCCTCACTAGTACTAAAAGCACAGAAACTCAACCAATCAGACCTGAAAACAAACCATTCAACATTTACATTAGCAATGGGAATTTCCAGAAGAATACAGAATAATAGTTCTTACTGAAGTGTTTCAGGTCTGCAGTGTGGATCCTTCAGTAGATCCTTCAGTAAAACACAGAGTCGCTCTACTCCTGAGTCTCCGTCTATTTTCCCGCTCAGATTCAGATCCGTCTGCAGTGTGGGGTTTATACCCAGAACACCAGTCAGATCATCACAAGCTCTCTGTGCATCAGGACTTTTCAACAACCTGGAGAGAGACAACAGATACATTTATATATCTGTATAGATCTCATTTGTACATTTGAAGTAGTGAACAGTGTTACTCATCAACAGTCTGGTGAAAATTTACTAATACACACATGGATCAACTAATAATAATAATAATAATAATAATAATAATCTGAATATGGACTAATTGACTAATTTAGTTCTTGCGTAAAACATAAATGTGTTTTGGAAACTCCCGTATATATCACTGAAGGATATAATAAACAACATAAGAGAAAACGTCTCGGGTTACTTGGCTGTAACCCTGTTCCCTGATAAAGCGGGAACGAGATGCTGCGTGAAAACGCTATGGGAACATCTCTTTTTTGCCCGGTTGTGAAGCCTGTGCATGTCAAAACCGCCGAATACCTTCGGCTTATAACCTGTGCCAGACATGACGTCACCGAATAAGGTACACCTGCAGGTTGTAAATAGGAGTGAACCGGAAACATCCTCAGGTGAATTTTGTCTGAACCACGTCCAGGCACGCCAGCAGTGCGGCATCAGAATGCAGCATCTCGTTCCCGCTTTATCAGGGAACAGGGTTACAGCCAAGTAACCCGAGACATTCCCTTTCAAAAGCTACACTCGATGCTGCGTGAAAACGTTATGGGAACGAGAATACCAACGCAGCCTCACCGCGAGTGTCTGGACCCCCAGGTTGTGTAGCGTGTGTGCACAAGCCGAGGAGGTCTCAGACCTACCTCTGGGATTCTGACTCAAGGATCCGCGAACCCGGAGTACCATTGACATCCAGACTATAAAATCTAACACACGTGTGTGGAGAGGACCAGCCTGCCGCATCACACACCTGCTGCAGGGGGACGCCTCTTGCCAAGGCAATCGATGAGGCAATCCCCCTGGTTGAGTGAGCCCTGATTCCCAGAGGCGAAGTGTGACCACGCGCCTCATAGGCTAGGACAATGGCATCTCTCACCCAGTGTGACAGAGTCTGTCTAGTGGCTGCCGCCCCCCGGTTGCGACCCCCATGGCAAATAAAGAGCTGCTCTGACTTACGCCACTGGCTAGTGCGGTGGACGTAGATCCGAAGAGCACGTCCTGGACACAGTAAGTGAAGTCTTTCCTGCTCCGGAGCTGTGAAAGACGGAGGACAGAAGGCTTCGAGAACCACTGGGTGCATGGTCGAGAATGGAACCTTGGGAAGATAGTTCGGGTGAGGATGCAGAATAGCTTTGACTATTCCAGGGGCAAAGTCTAGGCAGGATGTGGAGACTGACAGAGCCGGCAGATCCCCAATCCTCTTCAAAGAAGTAATAGCCATAAGAAAAACCATCTTAAAAGACAGAAGCCTGACAGGCGCTAACTCTAGTGGTTCGAAAGGGGTGTCGGCCAGGCCTTCGAGTACGATAGTTAAGTCCCATGAAGGGACCGTCGCTCTAGTGGGCGGCTCCAACCGTTTAGCTCCACGAATAAAACGGGCAACCAAATAGTGCTTGCCCACAGAAACCCCATCATTCAGAGCGTGACAAGCCGAAATAGTGGCTACGTACATTCTGAGCGTACTAGGGCATAAGCCCGAGGACAACTTTTCTTGCAGAAACTCCAGCACTGAAACAATCTGGCAGTGAACTGGGTCTATATGTCTTGCCATGCACCAATTTTCAAATACACTCCATTTGAGGGCATAAGTTCTTCTAGTGGAGGGAGCTCTGGCACTTAAAGTAGTTTCAATTATGTTGGCTGAAAGCCCAGCATGTCTTAGTTGGTCCCATTCAGGGGCCAAACGTGAAGGTTCCAGAGTTCGGGCCGGGGATGAAGTATTGTCCCATGCGCCTGAGACAGAAGATCCCTCCTCACTGGAATCACCCAGGGCGAGCCGTCGAGGAGAGATATTGGATCCGAGAACCACATTCTGGTCGGCCAATGGGGCACTATCAATAAGAGGCCAACCCCTGTTGACGGACCCTCGCCAGGACTCCTGGGAGCAGAACTATAGGTGGAAACGCATAAAGGCGTAACCTGGGCCACGTGTGGGCCATTGCGTCCAGACCCAGGGGAGCTGGAGGAGTCAGAGAGTAGTAAAGGGGGCATTGTGCTGCCTCTTGTGAGGCAAAGAGGTCCACCTCTGCTACGTAAAATCTTTCGTAGATTTGTCTGACTACTTCGGGGTGGAGCTTCCATTCCCCATGTTTCACAGCTTGTCTGGATAGCAAGTCTGCTCCTACATTCATATGCCCTGGAATGTAAATCGCCCTGAGGGACAGGAACTCGTCCTGTGCCCAAAGCAGAACCTGGTGCGCTAGGTTGTTCAAGCGGCGTGAGCGCAGTCCACCCTGGAGATTTATGTACGAGACTACCGCAGTGCTGTCCACCCGCACTAGGACATGGTAGCCTCTCAACTGCTGGAGGAAGTGTTTCAGGGCCAGAAACAGAGTCATCATTTCGAGGCAATTGATGTGCCACGCGAGAAGATGACCTCTCCAGCTCCCTTGTGCTGGACGGCCATCCTAGACCGCACCCCAGCCCGTGAGGGAAGCGTCTGTTGTTAGCATCTTGCGACGACAAGACGGACCTAGAGTGGGACCCAAAGTCAGAAACCAGGGTCTGAATCACATAGAAAGGGTACGAAGCCCCCGGCGCGTAACCCTTATTAGCCTCTGGGGGTTGGCCCTTGAATGAAACCCCCTGGCTCTTAGCCACAGCTGAAATGCTGTCATGTGCAGAAGGCCCAAAGGTATCACCGTGGACGCAGCCGCCATGAGGCCTAAAGATTTCTGAAAGTGATGAACAGTGACCTTCTGGCCTAGCTTGATTTCCTTCAGGGTGTTGAGAATGGATTCGACATGAGCAGGAGACAACTGTGCCCGCATTGTGACCGAATCCCATGTGACACCCAAATATGTTGTCCTCTGAACAGGAAGGAGAATGCTTTTTGTGGCGTTGAGTCTCAATCCTAAAGAATGAAGATGGGCTAGGACAACATCTCGATGTCGAAGCGCTAGCTCCTGAGACTGGGCCAGAATCAGCCAGTCGTCTATGTAATTAAAAATACGGATGTCCTGGAGTCGTAAAGGAGCCAGAGCTGCATCCATGCATTTTGTATATGTGCGGGGTGACAGAGCTAGGCCAAATGGAAGGACCCGATAATGGTAAGCTTCGCCCCCAAAGGCGAACCTCAGGAACTTCCTGTGCTGTGGCAATATTTCTATATGGAAATATGCGTCCTTGAGATCGATTGTCACAAACCAATCCTCTAGTTGAATTTGAGAAACAATCATTTTGACAGTCAACATTTTGAATCTGGATTTCCTGAGATAGCGGTTCAAGCTGCGAAGATCCAAGATCGGACGCAACCACCCCCGCCCCCCCTCTC
Organism: Clarias magur; assembly: GCA_013621035.1. Lineage (NCBI taxonomy): Eukaryota > Metazoa > Chordata > Actinopteri > Siluriformes > Clariidae > Clarias > Clarias magur. The sequence continues at coordinate 12,999 of QNUK01001234.1, forward strand.
TTGGGCACCAAAAAGTATCGACTGTAGTTGCCCGACTCTCTGTCTGGAAGGGGAACATGTTCTATGGCCCCTTTGCCCAGCAGAGTCTTTAACTCCTGGGCCAGCCGATGTGCTCGGTCCGATTTCACGGAAGTGGAGACCACGCCGTTGAAACACGGAGGACGATGTGCAAACTGAATCCTGTATCTTTTGTACCCAAGGATATATGCCTGGCAGTAGTTCCCACGCTGCCAGCTTCTCCGAAAGGGGCACGAGCTTTGACACTTCGGCTGGATGGGGGGGTGTTAGGTGTTGGGTATCCTGAAGTATGGCAGGAGATGCCCGAACACCCAACTTTTCGTTGGAGACCGGCGCTCCCCGAAACACCAATGATGGCGGGGATTGAACACCGGCCTCCCCGGAATGCCACGGAGGAGGCCATGTTCTGTGATGAAAATCCAGGTGCCCCTCCCTGGGGGGAGACACCCCCACGGCCCCAGGCGCACAAACCTCAGGGCTTCTTCTTCGAAGAGAGGAAGCTCCTCAGAGCCGGTCTTTTGGAAGCAGATTTCTGAGAAGAGCGGCGAGCCCCACCCCAGTCTTTACGAGGGGGTGTGCGGCTGGTCACGCTCTCCTTCTGCACCTCACGCCTGATAGGGGCCAGACCTGGCGGGGCCGGGTGGCCGACGGTTCTTGAGCACGGCGGGGAAGGAACCTTCCAAAGGCCTGTTCATATAGCTTCGCCTCCCGAAACCTAGTGTCGACGGAATTAACAGCGTCGCCAAAGAGGCCGGAAGGCGAGACGGGGGCATCAAGGAGGACAGCATGATCCTTATCCTTGATGCCCGTGAGGTTCAGCCACAGATGCCTCTCCGTGGATACCATGGCAGCCATAGAACGGCCCACAGCGCGGGCTGTCTGCTTGGTTGCACGGAGAGACAGGTCTGTGGCTCGGCGCAGCTCTGCAAACGCCTTGTCATCAATAACCCCGCCGGTGCTCAGGTCCTTCAGTAGGTCAGCCTGGTAAGCCTGCAAAACCGGCATGGTGTGCAGTGAAGTGCCAGCCTGACCTGCTGCCTGAAAAGCCTTCCCCACCAAAGCAGATGTCAATCTACACGGTTTGGATGGAAGGGTAGGCTTTTTCAGGGAAGATGATGTCCCAGGAGAGAGATAGCCCGCAAGCGTCTCTTCTATCTGGGGCATCATCGTATATAACCGCGTGCTTTCGCATCAACGATATTCGAATAAGTCGAAGGTACAAAAACACGAGCTGAATACGGCCTGCTCCATGAAAGAGTTAATTCCTCATGGAGGTCACCAAAGAAGGGGAGAGAGAGATGTTGAGGCTCCTCCCCCCGGCCACCCGACAGAAACCTGTCGTCCAATCTCGAACGCTTGGGGGAATCTCGCTTCTGCGGCCAGTCGATATGCAATCGCTCGACCGCACGCGTTATAACCTCTAATAATTCCTCATAAGCTCTGTCAGCACTGGAGGAGCGTAGTGAGGAGGCTACTTCCATGGAAGCGAGAGAGGAGGATTCTTCTGCTCCTTCGCAAGAAGCGCCGGAGCACGCTTGCGAAGCGGAAGCTAAAATTTCCTGATCTGGAGAGAGCGAGAGAGAAATCGGAAATTCCATCTCGTGCGCGTCTGCCAGGTTTCTCTTTAAAGAAAGCGAGCCGCGTGCGAAGCACCTTAATAGGGAGAAGATCACAGTACTCACAGTCTCCCTGAAGCCCCAGGCCAGCGTGTTCTTCCCCCAAGCACTCGAGAAAAAACTCGTGAAGATCGCCCTCCGAAAGAGATCTATCGCACGGAGGCACGCATCTCTTAGGCAACTCCGCCATATCGGTGAGTTAATGCTGTTATTTTATTTTTGCTTTCTTTACGGCTTGCACATGCACACGCAAACACAAAGCGGTCCTGAAGACAAAAAGATCTGAGGATGTTTCCGGTTCACTCCTATTTATAACCTGCAGGTGCACCTTATTCGGTGACGTCATGCCTGGCAGAGGTTATAAGCCGAAGGTATTCGGCGGTTTTGACATGCACAGGCTTCACAACCGGGCAACAAAGAGATCTTCCCATAGCGTTTTCACGCAGCATCGAGTGTAGCTTTTGAAAGGGAACAACAGGTTGTACACTGCAATATAAGAACAAGACTAAGGTATAATAAGATGTGGAGTTATCAGGTATGAGGTGATGGTGGATAATGTAATTTGTAGCCATTAAAACGTTGATCTACATCTTTTGTATGATATGATGTGTAATGTATCTCTATATGTACTGTGTGATTCTCATCAGTCACATGTAATCACCCAGAGGTAAGGTATCTGGGGTAAGATAAGAGCAGTTGGTACACTTGACCCTTTGATCAGCAGATTTTTAATAAATATTAATTTAAAACATCACTGATGACTGAATCTTAATTCACAGGTGTGGCTTTACAGAACAATGAAATGTTACTGAGAATTAAAATCTCACCTCAAAGTCTTTGGTTTACATTTTGTATTTTTCATCAAATTCCTGAGTTCCTTCACTCCTGATGGTCCAGGGTCGTTCCCTCTGAGATCCAGCTCTATCAGGTGTGATGAGGGGTTCAGAGCTTTAACCAGAGCAGTGTATCCTTCACCTGTTATACTGCAGTCTGAAAGTCTGGAGAAGGAGCAAGAAGGTAAACACTCTTAATTTTAAACTTTTTTAACTAACATATCAGACTCTCACATTTTAGCGCGGCCACATGAAGTGTTTCTTTTAGAAAGACTTATCTAAGCTGACTGTTAATATAAAGCAGCTGTGCCTCATAAGAGCACGCTATGGGTTTTAACCGCCACTGGATGTGTGTTTTGGTTTCGGGTTGAACTCTCACGAGACTGCGCTTCCCTTTTGTGATGATTCCAATGACACACCAGGTCACCTGACCCTGCTTAAACAAACACCCGGGAAGAAGCTAAGGGGAAGAGGAAGTTATGGTGGTTCAGCGGGCTGTTTGTGACGCCATTTTCCTGGGTGAGTTTATACAAGAGAGCCGTGGAGAAGTGGAACGTCTGTTCCCTAACGGATTTTCACCTATTGGACTGCCTCACACGACTGCTCTCCATCCGTCATCCGTCTCCCGTCTGCTCTCCCTCTGTGCTCCCAGACTGTTTCACTGATATCGCTGAGATACATATAAATACTGATATATTTTCCCTCTTTGGATAACACTATATCACTGCCTACACTGTTTAATGCTGGTACATTCGTGTGCACCTTTTGCAGGACACGTGTGTATGTGAGAGAGTGCAGGCAGGACATACAGTATGTCCCCTTCCTCCAATGTCTACAGGTCGGCGTCTATCCGTTAACAGAATGATATGAGGACTTATTATATCGTTAACACCTCGGTAATAGTCAGTAGCATTGTTTTAATTTTGCTTCATGTCTGTAGCGATGATACGGTTTCATTATCAATTATTTAGGGCTCGGTATAACGTCGTTAAATTCCTTAATGCTTTTGAAACATCATGTCAATAACACTTTATTATTGCATGACGTCAAAGTGCGCTGCTGAGTCGTTTTCATGTCTTTGCAAATTCATCGAACTCATTAAGAGCTTGATAAATTAACCAAATTGGTACTGACCACAACGACTTCAGAGCCCCTTTTAAATCAGGAGACATTGGGCTCAGTGGAATGGCAGCCTAAGATTCATTGTTACTCAAAACCGCTGAATGTGTGACTCTGTAATCAGTTCCTACAGGATACAAATATACAGACAGTGACGTAAAAATATCATCCTAAAAGAATATGTCCAGACTGTACACACAGTGCAGTAGACTCTAGAGAACAAGATGAGGTGCAGAAATCAGAACACACACCTGAGTGTCTCAGGTCTGCAGTGTGGATCCTCCAGTAGAACAGAGAGCTGCTTCACTCCTGAGTCTCCAGATATTTTCCCACTCAGATCCAGTTCTCTCTGCAGTAAAGGGTTTGTACCCAGAACCTCAGTTAAAGAAGCACAGACTCTCTCTGCCTCAGCACTTTTCAACAGACTGCAAGAAAAATTAAATATAAAAAATTATAATATCTAAATATAAAATTACACAAATAGTAGTTTTAATAAACGTTTACAGAATTAGACTCTCGAGCTATTAGACTGATATCTACACCCAGCTTGGTGAAGAAGCTGATAAAAGAAAAGAAAAATTACTTAGGAGACTTAGGGCACAAGGCGGGGTACACCCTGGTGAGGGTGCCAATCCATCGAGGGCACACACACATGCACACAATCATACACTCATTCACACACTACAGGCAATTTAGGTACACCAATTAGCTTAATCTGCATATCTTTGGACTGTGGGAGGAAACCGGAGCACCCGGACAAAACCCACCAAGCAGGAGGAGAACATGCACACAGAGACGGGAATCGGGCCTGGTCTTATAAAAAATAATTAATACAGAATATAAAGTAAAATAAAACAAATTAACCTGCACTTTACCTTTGAAAAACCCCTCTCACACCTCCTCCTCCTATCGCCTTCACACACACACATACACACACACACACAGAAACTCTGCTCTGTCGTGATTCTTTTCAAAGGTAAAGTGCAGGTTCATTTATTTTATTTTTACTTTACAGCAGTGATTCCGTTAGTCTGCGCTCAGTCGAGTGTCATTTGAGAGATTTGCTGTTTATTTTCCCGATAAAACAGTGTTTACATCAGTGTGTGTGTGTGTGTGTGTGTGTGTGTGTGTGCGGAATTTATTTTTACTTTTTTTAAAGGTAAAGTGCTGGTTAATTAGTTTTATTTTTACTTTATATTTTATATAACTAATTTTTATGTAATTATTTTTTTGCGCTGTGAAATGAATAATTAGAGTTTCCATTATTTCTTATGGAAATTTTGACTTATCACTTTGATTTATGTGTATTGTGTTTCTATATACGAGCCCGCTTCCGGAACGAACTGTGTTCGTAGTCGAAGGTTCCACTGTATAACAAAAACTAATGACACACATGCTCTCTGCTTCCCACGGTCAGCTGCTTGTTCTTTGCTCTTTATAAACATGCAAATTCTTACCTTTACTCACTACTGCCAGGTGAACAATAAACCCATTTTACTACAAAAATATCCTAGCTGCAGTGATTGAGACCAGACAGAGGAGAGGAGGAAGGGGGGAGGGAGCTGCTGTGTAGGACACACACACACACACACCCGTGCGAGCACAACTCCCCTCCCCGCACAAGCACACAAACACACACACAAACAAATTAAAAGATGCTTTAGAGAAGAAACATTGGTTCAGTTGTGATCCACAACCCAAAAATGTTGTTTTGATGACCCTCGGCATCAAAACAAGAACACATGCATAAAAGTGCTTTAATGATAAGCACTTTCATTCATTAACATATGTTCATGAATATGATTTTATAATAACGTGTGTTATGTATGTTTTGCTGACCTCAGTGTGTTGAGTGTACAGTCTGGATCCTGTAGTAAATCAGTGAGCAGCTTCACTCCTGAGTCTCCAGGGTCGTTCCCTCTGAGATCCAGCTCTATCAGGTGAGATGATTTCAGAGCTTCAGCCAGAGCAGTGTATCCTTCCTCTGTTATACTGCAGTCTGAAAGTCTACAGAGAAAACAAAATCATCATAGAAACTTATTTGACTGTCTGCAGATGTAATAGAGACAAAGTGCAAGAGTTCCACCAAAATAACACACTGATGTCCCTGTACTGTGTAAAATGATTAAAACAACACATGGTGAGATGATTTAGTGGAGGTGGATCACCATATTATAGTGACAGTGACAAGAACATGTCTATCCAAAGGACAATTAATCATTCTGCATCTTACATACAACTCTGGAGTTTCTGGACTTAATATCGGCTCCCTCGTGTTTTTAAATATTTATAAACCTCTTTACATATCATTTTTATTTAATGAGCCAGTGAGAAAATTATTTTCCACCGCTACCACGGCACCCTAAGAATCCACTGCCAGCGTTCTGGTGTCAGACAGCACATCTATAAATAATAACAAGACTATGGAAACTAAACGTCTGTAGGTTCCTGATCTGCCATTCTTCAATCTTCATTCAAGTTTTTTTCTCTACTCATTGTTTACATTCCCTTGTATATTGCTATACTACACTTTGAGCAAAATAATAAAAATCATATGTTCTTAAATCTTTGTGAATTCTCTGCATTGAGACACATCACTGTCCTTATGCTTGTTACATAAGAGGATGTGAAATATGTCCAACATGAAATTTTATAAAAAGTAATGAGAGTTTGGTACAGTACAGGGTTTTTTCTCATGTATATTTGTAACCATGATATACTGTTACACTACCAGTTTGGACACGCCTTCTAACTCCACGGTCGTTCCTGATGTTTATTTCTTTCTACACTGTAAAACAATACTGAAGGCGTTTCTCCAAAACACACAATAATCTCCTCTGAACAGTTGATATTGAGATGTATAGCTGCTACTTCTGCTCTGTAAAGCTTCATAACGGCTCTAATCTGAGGTGCTGGTTGTTAATTGGTGATTTCTGAGGCTGGTAACACTAAATGAACTTCTCCTCTGCAGCAGTAAGTTTTGTTCTCGCTTTCCTGGGAAGGTCTTCATGAGAGACAGTTTCATCATGGAGCTTGATGGGTTTTACAAACACACTCGACACAATACTGTTCTTACAAGAACTGATCCAGAACAGCTGACCTTCATGTCTTAAAATAACAGCTGACTGTTGTCGGTTATCGTTACATATTGCATTATGCTAATTAAGTGTTATTTCATAGTTTTGAAAACTCCAGTTGTAGAATGTAGAAAATAAATCACTAAAGGAAACCACAAAATTTGATGTGTCCAAACGTTTCACAAGTTCTGTCTAGAGCATCTTAATAACATGAATTAGAAAAGGGGCGTGGCACATCCCAGCATGCATCAGGGCCTGATTTTAAGATGGCTGCCATTCAAAACTGGAGTTTTTTCTTCTCGTTCATGTACCAACAATATCAGACCAATACCAAAAAAAAAATAAAATCCAGCTAAATTTGCTGGAGTGTCACAACTTGACTGAACTGAGATGGAACGACCCACATTTACAAGAGTTTACAGACACAAGTTAAAAACATTTATTATTTTTCCTTTTAATTTGAGTTTCTTAATTATATATATAAGTCTGTGTAATAGTAGAGATGAACTGACCTGAGTGTCTCCAGTTTACAGTTTGGACTCTTCAGTCCAGCACAAAGCAGCTTCACTCCTGAGTCCTCCAGAGGATTCCTGCTCAGATCCACCTCAGTCAGCTTGGAGGATTCTGATCTGAGAACTGTGTGTAACGCCGAGCAGCTTCTCTCTGTCAGGTTACACTCACTGAGTCTGAAAGGAGGAAATGTCAGAGGAACTTAACAATACAGTGAGGCATCATGAACCAGAACACAGAGAGGAAATCACTGCTATTCACAGTATAGTTACTCTATTACACAAATACCACAGTGTTAGGATTATAACTAAAGGCCGCTTCAGTATTAGGGACAAACAGTAGACGAACACTAGAACATATTTTGTGTTACTCGTCTACACCAACACTGATACTGAAATGAAAAACCACTTCATCAGTATTTATTAATAACCAATCAGGAGACATTTGTTTCAGTCTCTTTATCCTGGTGTGAGTGAGAACTGAACCACGACTCTCCTGTAAGATTTCAACACTGGCAAAAGGAAGTGTGTGTCTCAGTGCTCAGTGCTCTCTCTCTCTCTCTCTCTCACACACACACACACACACTTATTTACATAAGGATGTTTTATTGTGTTGTTTGTATTGTATTACGATGTTGTAGTTCTTCCTCTTTCATGCTTTTCAGTCTGTTTTGCTTTGATCATTAATTGTTTATGCAGATCACTGCTGTTTCTCATTTCTCTGTACATTAGCTCTGTAACACACACTACATCACATAGTATCACCTGATATCAGATGTTGCTATTGTATAATCTTTTCACATAAATAAGCTCAGTATTAAACTGATGCCCAACACCAGTATCAGTACCAATGCAGCTATATTTAGAATGAATAAATTACTAAGAGTAGTTCGGCATATAAGTATAAAATCCAATCAGAAGAGTTCCTGTTGAAGAGAGAAACAGGTTTTACTTACAGAGCTGTTGTGGCTTCCTGTACGACTGGCAGGAGTCTCTTAAAGCATTCATCTGACTTCATGAACTTCTGCAGCTCAAACAATTCCAGATCCTCCTCTGATGTCAGTAAGACAAAGACCAGAGCAGACCACTGAGCAGGTGAGAGTTCAGCTTCAGAGAGACGTCCTGAGCTCATGTAGCTTTGGATCTCTTTCACTAGTGAATCATCATTTAACTCGTTCAGACAGTAGAACAGATTCATTAATCTCTCTGGAGATGGATTTTGTTCAAACTTGAACTTGATGTACTTGACTATGTCCTTTTGGCAGTCAGAGCTGCTTCCTGTGTGTGTCAGCAGACCTCGAATGAGCTTCTGATTAGACTCCACTGAGAGACCCAGAAGGAACCGGAGGAAAAGGTCCAAGTGTCCGTTCTCACTCTGTAAGGCCTGGTCCACTGCCCTCTTGAGGAGCTCAGACATTTGAGACTTTTTGAAAAGACCAGACAGATCAGTGGTTTGGTTGACAGAACAATTGGACAGAATTGTTGGGTTTTTGTTGAGGAAACAGAGAAATGCATATAAAGCAGCTAAAAACTCCTGAACACTCAGATGCACAAAGCTGAACATCTTCCCCAGGTGGAGTCCAGACTCGGTTCTGAAGATCTGAGTACACACTCCTGAGTACACTGCTGCTTCTTTAACATCAATACCACACTCTCTCAGGTCTTCTTCATAAAACATCAGGTTTCCTTTCTCCAGCTGTTGGAAAGCCAGTTTTCCCAAAGCCATGATACTCTCTCTGGTCTGGGGAAGATCAAGATCACATTTCTGCTGGTACTTTTGGTCCTTGTGTTTGATCTGAAATACAAGGAAGTGTGTGAACATTTGAGTCAGAGTCTTGGGGATCTCTCCACTCTCTCCTTCACCCACCATTCTCTCTAGAACAGTGGCTGAGATCCAGCAGAAGACTGGGATGTGACACATGATGTAGAGGCTTCTGGAAGACTTCATGTGTCTGATGATTTTATTGGCCAGGCTCTGATCACCGATCTTCTTCCTGAAGTACTCCTCTTTCTGAGGATCACTGAACCCTCGTACCTCTGTTACCTGGTCTGAACACTCAGGAGGGATCTGATTGGCTGCTGCTGGTCGAGTGGTGATCCAGAGGAGAGCAGATGGAAGCAGGTTCCCCTTGATGAGGTTTGTCAGCAGCACATCCATTGACACTGATTCTGTCACATCACACAACATCTCATTCTTCTGGAAATTTAGAGGAAGTCGACACTCATCCAGACCATCAAAGATGAACATGACTTTGTAGACATCACTGTCTATTACTTCCAAGTCCTTAATTTCAGGGAAAAACTGATGAAGAAGACTCATCAGACTGAAG
>QNUK01001234.1:27500-90000 GCA_013621035.1 Clarias magur
TTCTAATAAAATAAAATTTATATCGGGCACGTGAAGGTCAGCTCAGTAGAGCCATTTGGGTCCTACGGCACCACGGGCTGCTACTACAGTTACCACTCCAACCGTTACGTTCAGATGTGCAGACATTCCACAGCTGTCAAAAGTGGAAACATTAAACGCCATTACGAAGCTAAAAAAAGACACTTAATCCCAGCAGTCTGAGGTATGGGCGATCTACACGGGTCCTCTCTCACTCACTCACTGCCCAACAACGAGCATATGAATATTCACTGAGAATACAGTGAGAATATAGAGAGATATACTACATATGCATATGAGAAGATATTAACATTGAAAAGGCTGTTTACACACGAGTGCTATACAAATCTAAAGCAAACACAATTATTAATTTATTGTGTACATTTAACTTCATGCAGTCTGTGGTGTTTTGCAGTATCAGTAAAAAAACAGACAAGACAGTAGTAGGGAACACTCATTCCTTTACTTAACTTCCAGCCTGCGCTTACGTACTCATGTTACATACGAAGAAACAACAGTCCGAATCCTGTTTTCAAAATAGTAGTCATAATGCAATGTTATTCGTGAACACAACATTTTCTACCCCCCCCCCCCCCTTTTTTTTAAGAACATACCTTGGAGTAACTAAACAGCAAGACTAATAAACACAACTACTAATCTGAAAGCAGAGTCATCAGGTACTTTTAACTCTCTAATATAACACTGTAACATATTCAATAACAGCAGTGGTACAGGTTGTAACAATTGTGTATTATTATAACTTACTGAGTCAGGATAACACAACTTAGTAACTCAAGTAATGCAGATACAGTACAAGCGATACCTCAGATCTAAGGAACATAATCGCTTAACCAACTAGGTTTGTTAGCATCAAGTTTAGGTCTAAGGGTATAAGTACTGGTACAATGACCAGCGTTCTCAGCAGGAGTTGATGTTGTGCATGGGAACGATGTGAGATTGGAAGCATTCCACGTTTTCCCATCACTCAGAACATATGTACCCACCCCAAGTTTTTTGTTAACTTGAAGAGAGTCTGTAAACTTCCTGTGTCCTTTAGGAACATGCAGATGGTTCCGAACTCTCACTTTATCCCCCTCCTGAAAGCAAGGGGTGTGTGCGCCGCACTTGGCATCCGTATATAGTTTTGTTTTATGTTGCAGCCGTGCAACCCTTTGGCGAACAGTCATGTCAGTGGTCGATCACGCCGGAGGAGATGGCAGAATAGACAGTCTTGTGTGCATTTGCCTGCCATAGAGGATCTGAAAAGGTGAGGTACCGGTTGCAGCATGTGGAGTAGCACGGTTCACTTGCAAGATGTCAATTACTACAGGTTTCCATGGCAGGTGTTGTTGGATGGCCGTTTGGACCGATTGTTTGAGCACACGGTTAAATCTCTCTACAGCACCATTAGCTGCTGGATAGTAGAGAGAGGAACGGTAGTGACAAATATTCAGTTTTTTTAGGAAAGCAGTGAAGGCAGCAGATGTAAACTGAACACCGTTGTCCGTAACTATTAATGGATTGTCATGGTGACTGAATACTGAATACTGAACACCAATAGAGATCACGGAGATGCTGTTTAGTTCTCACGTCCCCTTGGTGTCCTTCGTGCGCTATGGAAACCAGTGTAGAGCGAAGAGCAACAGGTGGAATCAGTCATGAGCCTCGGAAGACAAATTTGTCTTTAACAGACAATTCCAGTTGCAATTGATAGTACGGAGACAATTCAACATCCAGTCCTTTGGGTGAAGGAGGCCAACCATTAGAAATCTTTGTACAAAGTTTAGTTAGTACAGAAGAAGAATCACACGCAGCCGCAACATCAACAGTGGACAGGGAATTACAGGTAGCTTACAGAAAAGCAACAAACTCCTCCTCCACTTCATCCTGTGCTGCAATATTTTCTGTGGAAGAAGCAGGTAAAGGTGCACGTGACAGATAATCAGCAGGAGCATTTTGGGAGCCTGGACGGTACACCACCATGTCAGGACCATGGATGATAATATCCAGGTAACTTTCGACTCCTGACAAGCCAGCCAGAATCTTGGTCATCATCTTCTGGAAATGCTGCAGGTGCCGAAGCCAATCCATAAGGAATACGGCAAAATCGGTACAGACCATCATGGGTAATAAAGACAGTGAGATCACGACTGCCCTCGTGCAGTGGTACTTGGTAGAAAGCATTGGTCAGATCGATAGTAGAGAAGACAGCAGAACCTTTAAGAGCAGCAAGCAGTTCATCCATATGCGGTAATGGGAAGGAGTCCACGATTACGGATTTATTTGGCTCTCTGCGGTCAACACACATCCTGATTTTTCCAGATTTTTTCTGTGTGACCACAACTGGTGAAACCCATGCGGAAGCATCTATGCGTTCTATCACTCCAGCTGCTTGTAAGCGATCGACTTCCTCTGACACAGCACTATGAACAGAGAATGGTAGATGGCGAAGTTTTTGGCGGACAGTTGTGACTGTTTCATCCAGCTTTACATGGTGTACAAAGTTCTGTTAAATCCGAAACAGTGCACTGTAACACTGGCACAGGAGGAGCAATGTCAGAAAGAGCATTAGAAGGCAGCACTTGATTGTTCTCAATCCTCACATGCAGTGCAGACATGTTAGATATTCAGTGCACAGGACAGTAACTTCTGGTAGTTGAACCTCGCATGTGTTTGCATGAGCAGATTGGCACACTTTAGCGTAATGTCCTGTCTTTTTACACTTCCTGCATGTTGCAGTTGCAGCGGGGCAGTTTGCAGCATCAGCTAAGTGTGCCTCCGAGTCACAGCGAAAGCAGGATTTCCTTTTCCCCATGTGAACAGAATTAGGTGATGCATGTGAAGGTTTTCCTCATCTGCGCTTTACTATGTGCTGCACCGCTTGTACGGGGGCGGTAACTGGGCGGGAGTTTGAAATGGATTTAGCCTGATCAGAAGCAGATTCAATCTGACTCGCTATCGTGACAGCTCTGTCCAGTGTGAGATCCGTTTCGAGTAAAAGTCACGTATTCGTTGGCTAAGCACATTTTCCATCAACTGGTCACGAATCATCTCCTCAGCACAGGCACCGAGCTCGCATGTGACAACAAGTTCACGCAAAGCAGCAACGTATTGTATAACAGTCTCGTGATGAGTTTGGCAGCATGACGTTCCGCTACTATATTAGCTTTTGGCACAAAGTAGGCTTTTAGTGTCTTCTCTGCATCCTCGTACCTACAGTACAGTACACACAGCACCCATTTTTGACAGAAAAACACGGAATTGTTGACATTTTTGCAGATTGCAGTATTCATTCACCCTTTGCTGTGACACTCATATATTTAACTCAGGTGCTGTCCATTTCTTCTGATCATCCTTGAGGTGGTTCTACACCTTCATTTGTGTCCAGCTGTGTTTGATTTATACTGATTGGACTTGATTAGGAAAGCCACACCCCTGTCTATATAAGACCTTACAGCTCACAGTGCATGTGAGAATCATGAAGACAAATGAGATGCCTGAAGAGCTCAGAGACAGAATTGTGGCAAGGCACAGATCTGGCCAAGGTTACAAAAAAAATTCTGCTGCACTTAAGGTTCCTAAAAGCACATTGGCCTCTATAATCCTTAAATGGAAGACGTTTGGGACGACCAGAACCCTTTCTAGAGCGGGCCGTCCGGCCAAACTGAGCTATCAGGGGAGAAGAGCCTTGGTGAGAGAGGTAAAGATGAACCCAAAGGTCACTGTGGCTGAGCTGCAGAGATGCAGTCAGGAGATGGGAGAAAGTTGTAGAAAGTCAACCATCACTGCAGCCCTCCATCAGTCAGGGCTTTATGACAGAGTGGCCTGACGGAAGCCTCTCCTCAGTGCTCAGGACCTCAGACTGGGCCGAAGGTTCACCTTCCAACAAGACAATGACCCTAAGCACACAGCTAAAGTAACGAAGGAGTGGCTTCACAACAATTCCGTGACTGTTATTCAATGGCCCAGCCAGAGCTCTGACTTAAACCCAATTGAGCATCTCTGGAGAGATCATTCACAATAAGAAAATGTGAATAACTCAATTTTGACAAATGTTAGACAGAACCATACAAACCCAAGGTGAGAATTTGTTAAATATAAAATGAATGTAACATAAACACTCTGTAAAACAATAAAAACAAAAGGCCCCTGTAAATCAAATTTGAATTGCAATTCAGTGGAGGCAATTCAATGGCATTGCCTCCAACAACGGCAAAGGTCTGTCAGGTCCTCCATGTCTCATCCCTAAGGCACAGAGTGATGGGGGACACTTAGTGTTGCAATATAACTAACATTTAAGTCAAGCATTTTTGTGAAGGACGTATGTGGCAGCAGAAGCAGAGAGATGAAGAGAGTGAGAGGAAGGCGACCCATCCGCAATTTTTAAAACAGAGGAGAGAGACGCACAACACGACTCAACCATGACACATCACTGTTTATAGTGTGTATACAGTCACTTCAATTTTTAATAAAATATCACCCTGATAGCAGGTTTGTCTGATTATTTTCGCGTGACTGATCAAGACCGACGGCAGACTGCTGAATAGAGATGATTTAGCAGCAGTGCTCACCACCACATACATAGTAAACAGATAAATGCCTTAGTTCATTCTCTCAGGGATTAATGAGCCGCAGCTCCGTCAGAGCTGCACCTAGTAGCGGATAAAATCAAGTGAAACATTGTAATTAAACAAATTCATAATCACAGAACTAAAATTACAGTACAAATGTAGAATTGAAATTAGATTAAATCTTATTAGGACTGAATTTAAACAAAGTAAACGTTAACACAGTGAGCCTTTAGATTTTATCATGTGTAAGTAGAAAAGTTACGCGTGTAGGGTTTTGTGTCATCTTATATTTTGTGTTCTTTAAATTTGTAATAGATTTATTAACTGAAATAAACGAAAGTAAATAATCATAAAATTCAAACATTGTCAGGACGTGCTACTGCATCAGCAGATGTCAGGTTTTTTTTTTTTTGCGTTATTATAAGAATTAAAAAACGAATTTACAATCACAGAACTACAATTACAGTACAAATGTAGAATTTATATTAAATATAGGCGTTTCTTATTTGCATCGAATTTAAGCAAAGTAAATGTTAACACAATGAGCCTTTATATTTTATTATGTGTAACACTCGTGTAGTCAGAAAACTGTGTGTGTGCATCAGAAAAAGTGGGTGTGGCCCAGGTGTTGTCAGATTAATGTGCAAAAACTATATAATAAAACTATATAAGATACATAGCCTTTATAAGACTCTACTTTTATTTAAGTGCCTCACAATGACAACAAAACCTTATGATTTAGTAAAATAATGAAAGCAAACAGGGATACAGCGGCGCTATTCTGTATCGGTGAACTTGAGCGCCGCAGAAAATGAACCGAAACTCCGTGTTTACTTAACTGATGTGGAATCATGTTGAATGTGTGGAAACAAATTGTAAATGTAACAGTTCATGTAAAATGTCCATTTATTTAATTCACATGAAGCCTGTGTAGATATTTGTAATGAGTTTAATGAAATGTTCTTAGTGGACTTTCCTTTTATTGAATTGAATGTATTGGTGGGATTAGAGCACATCTATTTGTGGTGCTACTAATGTGTGTGTTATCAGTGTAGTGAAGAACACAGACTTTGTCATTAATAAAAACATGAGTCTTGAAGAGTAGATAAAGATTTTACTGATGAGCACAATTTACACAGATACTGAATATAAAGTATAATTTGTAAATGAACAACAGATTGAGTCTCTTTCTTACCATAAGGTTTATTTGAGTTTGTACTGAATAAGAGGGTTCGGGTTAAAAGAGACTCTGTGGAAGAAAGCAGCATAAAGCAGAAGATGGGCAAAAACAAAGTGTTCCTTTTTCAAATACTTAATTGTTGAGAAAGTGAGCAGTGAATTGAGTGAAATAGGAGCCAGTCACATCCAGAACACAGGACACTTTTGTCTCGTTCTGTCCTGCATTGATGAGTTTGTTTGAAGTTGATCTAGTACTATTAGTTTGATGGACTGGAGGTGGGAGTGCTTGTGTCGCCCTGTGTAGCGTCTCTGTGTATTACTGGTGTTACTGGTTTCATTACTCCAGTTCAGTTCTGTGATCTTCTATAAACCACCTGAAGACTGAATTCTGGGTTTGTTGAGTCAGTGTCTGTTCCATACTGTCCTGGTTCTGCTGAGTTTAATCACGATCCACACTGCTTCCTAACTTACTGTACACGCTGCTCCGCTCTGTTGTTCCTCTTCATATCTGTGGTCTTTCTGTAGTTTACAGAAGTCAGCTTCCATGGACAGATTTTCATCAGGTCAGTTACCAGCAGAACATTTTCATTTAATCATATCTGTAAAAATCAAAACAAATATATATATTTTTCCCAAATCTGTACCCTGAGTCTCTATTTCTCTGTAATTATTATCAAATTACACACATATCACATTTGGTTAAACTTAATAAACTTGTGGCATGAAATTAAAGTTGAAAGATCAGATTCTAACTGTCGTGGTATTTCTGTGGAGAACAGAAACAGATCAGATGAAAGTTCACTTCTATTAAATCAGAACTGTATAGTTACTGTTGGGTTTTAATTCAGTTCCTAAAGGTTTATTCTTTGTGCTTCTCTCAGTCGGATCACCAACATGCTGCTGATTTGTACATTTATTGTTCTGTTACAGTTATTGTTAATAAATAATTAAGGCCTAATTGTTTGTTAGTGTTTGTCTCCCCCTAATGGACTTCTTGATAATTACATATTGCAGCATTACCATGTGACTACTCAGATGACCAATAAGAAGCGAGTGTTTTCCATGATGTGCAGTTCTGTACATGTGCTGCAGTAAATCAGCAACAATCTGAACTCATCCTGGGTCTTTGGTTGCTTCGTCTGTATGTTTATTGTTATTATTCATGTATCTTTCATAGCATTTGATTATTTATTGGTATATCGTATATACCTATCATTTATTGTTTTCTTTCTTCATTTCATAGTTTTACCCGATCCTTATTAAAAGTTGGAAAGAGACGTACCGTGTCTGTCATGTTAATGAGGGTGGAGTTTAGCTCGCTGTCAAAATATCCAGAGGACGTGTATAGAGGACAGTACATTTATATTCCTCTTTCACTTCACTCTTACAGCTACATTATATTCTACAGAAAGTTCACATTCTGCGCTACTCTGTCTGTGTGTTAAGTTTACTTACACTAGTCGTCCTCCTGAACGCTGCAGTAATTCCTCGAGTTCTGTGACTGAATTTCCCAGTTTATTCCCTCTCAGATCCAGATGTTTCAGATGTGAGGAGTTTAACTTTAGTGCAGCAGTCAGAGCAGCACAGTGTCTATCTGTTATACTGCAACATATTAACCTGCAGAGAGAAACATTTTATATATTATTTACTTCACAGGAATAAATAATGATGTTAGACACACATGTGAACAAAAGTTTGGACACCCCTTATAATTCAGTTTTTCTTTGTTTACTGATTTATTTTCTACATTCTAGAATAAAACTGTTTTTATTTTCCTAAAACTATGAAAAAACACATATGAAATTAGGTAAATAACAACAACAATAACAACAGTCAGATATTAATTTAAAGACATGAAGGTCAGCTGTTCTGGAACAGTTCCAGCAAAAACAGTATTGTCGAGTGCAAACCCATCAAGCACCATGATGAAACGTGTTTATGTAACAACCTCAGCAGCGACCTCATTTCCCCTCTCGTCTGTTCCAACCACTCAGCGTTCAGCATCAGCAGTATATTAATCACCGCCTGATCATCTGTTTATCTCATTATCATTTCTTTATGCTTGAATGATTCAGAGGTCACTGTGTGTCTTAACAAACCAAAACACAAATTGTGGATCTCTGTTGCTCTGTCTCTTGCTCTTGTTTCTTCTTTTGGCATTTTGAAGAAATACTTACAGTGAAATATTGACAGTGTGAAGTGTGAATATTCTAATATTTTCCCTGGTCTTAAGATTTTGATCAGGAGTGTATAAATTATATACAAACAGTACTGTGTAAAAGACGTGTGCGCACATTATTATTCAGTTATTAGACATTGTATTAGAGAAGTTGTATTCCCAAAGATTTATTTTATTTTTAAAAATTACACTGCTCAAAAAAATTTAATTATTAAAAAATATTAATAATCCTGAATGTTTAATAAAGGATAAGAGAGTTTTGGCCTTACTAAAGGGAATGTTTACATTTAACCCTAACCTACTTGTTTTAAATTGATTTTAAATCCTAAGATTAAATATAACAAATAAACAACTCAAAATAAAAAATAATAATAAAAATGGAATGTGTAAAATATTGATTGACTGATATCGCCCCCCTTCTTTTCCATGGAGTCTGTCAGTTTCTTGACCTGTTGATAATCAACTTTTCTTGCAGCAGCAGCCACGCCCTCCCAAATACTGTTAAATGATGTGTATCGTCTTCCCTCACTGTACATCTCATGGTTTAGAAGGGCCCACGTGTTCTCAAAAGGGTTTAAGTCACGTGAGGAAGGGGGCGGGACATTGTGTCGACTTTGAGGCCTTTACTGGCAGCCAATAGAGTACTTGTCTGCATGTGATGGAGCTCTGTGCAATGTCCTACTGCAATGATGCAGACGTCTTCCATTTGGAAAAGTTCTAACTTGTGAGTCTTGTCTCCTTGTGCTTCGGGACATATTTTACAATTTTAGGTGTTGATTAAATCTCTTTTTTGTTCCACTTTGTCTGAGGTAAAGAAGCTGTCTAATATCTATACACACCTTGCTAGTGGCTGTTAATAACTTTGGGCCGCGCCCTCCCTCATTATACAAATCCACATCACATAAGAATGCTTAAATCTAATAACCAGTCAGGTTTATATAGTTTGGAGTTGGAAAATATAATTATTTAATAAATATAGACAGAGAAACGGCTAAAGTAATATTACAACACATTTCTAAAACTCTGCTTTGTGTTCTTCACTCTTATACACATTCTTCTGTTTTTACCAGACTCACCTCAGTGTCTCCAGTTTACACTCGTGTTTCTTCAGTAGATCACAGAGCTTCTCCACTCCTGAGGCTCCTAGTTCACACCCCCTCAGATCCAGCTCTCTGATGTGTGATGGATTTGTACAGAGAGCTGAAACCACATCAGTGCAGGATTTCACACTTACACTGTCATACAGTCTGCAGAGAGAAAATACTGTTTAGTCCAACAGAGAAAGGAAAGATCTAGAAATGACTAAAGTAGTATTATAAACTACTATATAAACTGTGTTTGTGCTCTTCATACACACATTCTTCTGTTTTTACTAGACTTATATGACTGGGTGAGAACTAAAAAACATAACCATTAGGGTTATAATACAAAACTCAACTGTACAATTTACTAAATACTAAATGTGATTTTAATTACAGAGTCTGCAGGAGAGACAGAGAGAGAATTGAATTTACAAAGAACTTTTATTTACAGTTATTTGGTGTTTGTTTTTACAGTGATGTAAGGAACATAATTTAAAATCATTAAATAAATAGAATAAAATAAATAGATAAATAAGTAAATAACTGTAATAAATACATTTTAAAAAAGTTTTTAAACACGGTGTGGGTAAAACAGAGTTCGTTCTCAATCAAAGTGCACAGTGCTCCATTAAAACACCAAATTCTCTCAAAGGCAGTCAGATTTTCTGTTTTCTTGTAAAAGAGATAATCGATTAAAACCCTTGATTTTATTAGTGAAATTGTTGTTGCTACCACACTATCATTTCCTTTTTGTTCAATTTTGTTCCTCCGGCTTAAGTATATACCCATGTTTGCTTGGCCCAGAATGTAGTTCAGTATCTGACTTTTTTCTTTTGTTTTCTGAGTATATTTTATGCCGAGGATGAAGGACTGTAGTGTAAAAAATTCATTAAAACCAATAAATAGGGCTTTTAAAACAATAAAAAGTGGGTGAAGTCTGGAGCACTCTGCAAAGGCATGAAAGATGGTCTCTTTCTGTGCACAAAAAGGACATTCTTGACTTATACTGGGATTAATACATGAGGTAAAAGCATTGAGCGCTAAAATACCATGTAAAATTCTCCACTGTAAGTCTCCAGATGTTTTAGCTAATGGTGGCTTGTACAGTGATCTCCACCGTGGCTGTTCTTCCTCATTTAATCTGAGTACCGAACGCCAAGGTGTATCAACTCTCCCATTTAAAAACTTTTTATTAAGAACTTTAACACAAGCTTTAAAAAGGTTTTTCCCCGACACATTGTAAAAGTCCATGTTTAGGAGGTTTGCAAAGTTTAAAAAATGACCCGTGTGTTCTCCTAGGTCTGGAGAGAGTGTGAGGTCGGGGAAAGGGTCTCCTTCATCCGGTTCCTCCTTTCCCTCACAGTTCTCTCTCAGCATGTCTTTCTCTTCCTGTGAGAGAAGATTTTTCCATTTTTCAAAATGTTGTGCTAGAATCCTCCTTGACTTCACTCCAATCCTTTCCACCGCTTTTGCCGAGTTTTGAAAATTTGCACCTACTAGCTCCACTAGTTGTCCTAGGTTGGATATACCAGAGTGGATCAGGGTATCAGAAAGGGAGTTGTTGGCGATGTCCAGGCGTGCTCCATGGGGTAGGGGTTCCTTTAAAAGCCAGTAAACGGAGCATGTGTTTTAAAAAGGTTGCGATACAAAAACGGCAGTTTTGATAGATTTTTTTTTTAGAATTTTTAGATTCCCCAGCGTCCTTAAAATCGCTCCTGTTACTGCATTCTAGCTAAAACGAAATGAGCTTCCCAGGAATTTCCGTAAGAACTGTAATCGAAAAGCGGCGATTCTACTCTGAATATGGAGTAAACCTTGTCCTCCTTCATCTCTGGGTAAAAATAAAATACTCCTCGGCAGCCAGTGAAGTTTATCCCAGAAGAAGTCTACAAGGATTGACTGAAACTTTGCCATAACCTCCACCGGAGGGTCCACACGTGCCAGCTTGTTTATAATAAGAATCCGTCCTCTGTAGGACATTTTTGGAGTCAGCCGTTTCCACTTGTCCAGTCGGCCTTTCATTTTTTCAATCACCCCTTCCCAGTTCTTTAGTGTAAACGAGTCGTCACCTAGGTAGACTCCTAGGTATCTTATTCCCCCTTTTGTCCATAAAAGTCTTTCTGGCAGTGTGGGTGCGTTTTCAGACCAATCTCCGTTTTCAAAATCCTTCAGCACCTTGATTGTTGCATCTATGTCTTTTTGTTCATTTAGCATTACAATGATGTCATCGGCGTAAGCGGAAAGACGAAGCGTTTGTCTTCTGTCGGGAATCCTGATTCCGTTAAGTTCGACTCGTAGCTTATGAAGGTTCTATTGCTATTGCATACAGCATTCCCGACGGAGAGCATCCTTGTCTGACCCCCTGTTTATTTTAAAAGGAGAGCTCAAGCCACCATTAACTTTCAGCACACTCTCAATGTCATTGTATGAAACTTTTATTTTCTTAATAAAATCAGGACTAAAACCAAACGCTTCAAGAGTTTTCCAGAAATAACTGTGTTCTTCTCGATCAAAAGCTTTTTCCTGATCTAGAGACATCAGGGCTATATTTAGTCCATATAGTTTGCTGAGATGATAAATATCTCGGATTAGGGAGATGTTATCAAATATGGATCTGCCAGGAATGAAGTACGTTTGGTCGGTGTATATGATTTCCTCCAAAACGGTTTTTAACCTTGTTGCAAGGACTTTTGGTCTCCAATTTTTAATATCTGTCAGGTCTCCTTTCTTAGGTAACAATGTGAGTGCTGCCCTTCTGCCTTCATGAGTCCAGGTGTCTTGTTTGTCAGACTCATGGAAAGATCTCCAAATGTCACACAGCTGATGTTTTTCTAATAATTCTAAAAGTCGTCTACGGGAGGGCAGATACGGCTCCTTGTGATTGCGGTCCATGTCTGCAGTAGTGCAGTTAAAATCTCCACCCATCAATAAAAAATCATCTGAATTACAGGTTTCTAAAATCTTGCACAACTTGTCTAAAAAAGTCAGTCTCTCTACAGGTAAAGTTGGCGCATATACACATATAAAAACGAAGGCGTACGTTTCGAAATGTGCTCTGACTTTCAATAATCTGCCTTTGATCATTTCTTCCACTGTGTATGATACTGGGGTAAAACTTTTAGAGAATAGAACTGCCACCCCCCCGCTAGTGGAGGAGAGGTGACTTAAGACAGGTGTTCCGTTCCACTCGTATCTGTCGCATTTCTGTTGTCTCTGTGCGTCTCTTGTAGTAGAAGTACATCTATTTTATTTTGTTTTAGCATTTCAAAAAGTACTGCTCTCTTTTTGCTATCTCTTGCACCATTGATGTTTAGGGAGGCAGCACAAATCTCTCCCATAATTAGGCAAAAGATAAAACACAACAAAACAACAACAGTTAATCGAAACAGAAAACGTCTACAGCAAATCATAATCGTCATTATTTAACACAGAGTTCAGCATGGTCACGATTTTTCTTGCTCTGTAGACTTCTGGTTTTTCTATGTCACTCATCGATTGCCTTAGTGCCTCCAGGAATCTTTTGGCATCAGTGAAATAGTCCAATATATTGACATTTCTCCAGTTTCTTGTTGTTTTCAAAGAAAAATCAGTTCCTCCGTGTTGTATTCCTTTCCTTTCCAGCCAGCCAACCGTTTTTTTGCCGTTCTCTCACTGTCTGAGGATTCAAGGTGACTTTCCATTTGAAGTTCACTTTCTGATTTCTCCGCCTTTTTTGATAGTTTTTTTGCTGAATGTTTATTTTCCTTTTTCCTTTTTGCTGGCATTTTAAACAAAGCTAGTTTCCGTTACTACATTTTCACTGTGGCCTTCCATCAGTGAGTCTATGTCACTCAGGACACTTTCCTGTGTGTTGGACACTGTGTCGATGATGTCAGTCTCTATGCTTGTGGTGTGTTGGTCGGGTTGGGACTGTGACGTGGTGACAGGAGGAGTCACTGTACTCACCAGTTCGCTGTGTGTTTCTTGTTGAGGTGTAGACGTAGATCACATAGTCAAAACCGTCGATTTTGAAAGTTAATGTGCACTGTAGCTCCGTGGTGTTATTGTTTAGGATCATGTAGGTGAATCGTCTAAAAGATAGTAGGTGTTTTAGCAGGTCGGATTTGCTGCGGATGGAGATTGTTTTGATTGGGGACACTAGTTTTCCATGGAGAGAGAGTTCTCTCGCCAGGGTTTGATCTTTGATGAAGGGGGGGACATTAGACAGGGTGACCTTTTTATATGGTGTAGACAGGGGAAGTACACTGTAGTGGGACCCGGCGACGTCTATGCCGTTTATCACCAGTTCTGTGGCTTTTTCCACTGTGCTTAAAAAAATCACCAGCGCGCTGTTGATCCTGGACGCGGCTAGGACGTGCTCATGCCCGAGCTCTTCCCCCTTGGGCAGACTGCAGTCCTCCACACTCGCACCGCACACGAGTCTAATCCCGTGCCGGCGGGTTAAGGTGTCAAAACTTTTGTAGCTCGCGGACGCCATGATCTCCAGCAAACTCCAGCAAACTGATCCTCCGACTCAGAGGTTTGGTGAGCTCCCTGCACGATGTGAAATTAATAGATAGAGTTCACTTCCTTTTTTTTTTTTTAAGATAAAGTTTAGATAAAGAAAACGTTTGAGATTGAACGCAGAACCGCCGCTCGCACTCACGCTCAAACGCGCTCCGCCCACTCACTCCCAGCATGCACTCAGAGAGAGAGAGAGAGAGAGAGGTTTTTAACTCACTACATATACATATGCACACACACACACACACACACACACACTACTGTACACATACACGCAAACGCACACATACACACACACATTCATGCACCCATACACAATATACAGACGTGTTTTTTTTTTTTTTTTTTTTTAAGTCTTAATTTTTCTTTTCATTTTAGGTTCAGTCATTCAGTTTGTGTAACAGTACACCATGTCACGCCCTCCGCTCTAACCAAGCCATGATCACCTGCAACTCCTCTCCACATTCCATCCCACGGCTTCTGTTTTGCCGCCTCATTCACCGGCATGAGCACACCTGCTCTGCATCTCATTCGTCACTTTCTCCCTATTTAAACCAGCCACAAACAACCATCCAGTGCCGAATTATTGCGTGCCACAAGCCTAGTGTTTTTTGTGTCTAGTGTTTTGTGAAAATAATACCTTTTTACCTTTCATGTTATTCACCCTTTTTTCTCTTCTGGTTACACCCTTAGCTTCACGAGTTGGAACTGTTCACTACATTGATTGATAACCCGGCTTTGAACCTTTGCTTCTGTTTTTGACTCCGGCCCTGCCTTTATCCTCAGGATTGCTGAATCTTCAATCTCTCTCTCAAACTGCACATCGGATTTTACACGTGCACCACAGCCCTCACCTCTCCACACAGCCACGCTCACTCCTCTGCCGTGCTTGCTCAACCTGTGCATTCAGTGCTCTGTCTCTCATCCACCTCCACAACCAAGCCACGCCACAGCTCTTTTCAGACAGCACCCCAAGTACTGGTTTCTTTTGATCATCTCTCTCTCTCTGTTTCACCTCCTCATTTTGAAATAAACTCTGTTTGAGATCTAACACATAACACATTGGGCTGCTCATGAGACGTCCAGTGTGGATGTATTTCTGGTGTCCTTTAGTGAGTGTGTACCTCTCACTACTTGTTCCTAATCCCACATCCTCCTCAAATAAATCTGTATTTCCTCTTTATTACTGATAATAAATCAGATCTAAACAGCAGGTTAGACATGTTAGTTAGACGTTACTTGTTAGGGCTGGCGAGAGCTTTGTAATTGTTACTGCATGTTATTAAAGCTGTTTCATCACATCACTGAGTTTCTCACCTCAGTGTCTCCAGTTTACACTCGTGTTTCTTCAGTAGATCACAGAGCTTCTCCACTCCTGAGTCTCCTAGTCCACACCAACTCAGATCCAGCTCTCTGATGTGTGATGGATTTGTACAGAGAGCTGAAACCACATCAGTGCCGGATTTCCCACTTACACTGTAATACAGTCTGCAGAGAGAAAATACTGTTTAGTCCAACAGAGAAAGGAAAGATCTAGAAATGACTAAAGTAGTATTATAAACTACTATATAAACTGTGGTTTGTGCTCTTCATACACACATTCTTCTGTTTTTACTAGACTTATATGACTGGGTGAGAACTAAAAAACACAACCATTAGGGTTATAATACAAAACTCAACTGTACAATTTACTAAATACTAAATGTGATTTTAATTACAGAGTCTGCAGGAGAGACAGAGAGAGAATTGAATTTACAAAGAACGTTTATTTACAGTTAATTGGTGTTTGTTTTTACAATGATGTAAGGAACATAATTTGAAATCATTAAATAAATAGAATAAAATAAATAGATAAATAAATAAATAACTGTAATAAATACATTTTAAAAAGGTTTTTAAACACGGTTTGGGTAAAACAGAGTTCGTTCTCAATCAAAGTGCACAGTGCTCCATTAAAACACCAAATTCTCTCAAAGGCAGTCAGATTTTCTGTTTTCTTGTAAAAGAGATAATCGATTAAAACCCTTGATTTTATTAGTGAAATTGTTGTTGCTACCACACTATCATTTCCTTTTTGCTCAATTTTGTTCCTCCGGCTTAAGTATATACCCATGTTTGCTTGGCCCAGAATGTAGTTCAGTAGCTGACTTTTTTCTTTTGTTTTCTGAGTATATTTTATGCCGAGGATGAAGGACTGTAGTGTAAAAAATTCATTAAAACCAATAAATAGGGCTTTTAAAACAATAAAAAGTGGGTGAAGTCTGGAGCACTCTGCAAAGGCATGAAAGATGGTCTCTTTCTGTGCACAAAAAGGACATTCTTGACTTATACTGGGATTAATACATGAGGTAAAAGCATTGAGCGCTAAAATACCATGTAAAATTCTCCACTGTAAGTCTCCAGATCTTTTAGCTAATGGTGGCTTGTACAGTGATCTCCACCGTGGCTGTTCTTCCTCATTTAATCTGAGTACCGAACGCCAAGGTGTATCAACTCTCCCATTTAAAAACTTTTTATTAAGAACTTTGACACAAGCTTTAAAAAGGTTTTTCCCAGAGACATTGTAGAAGTCCATGTTTAGGAGGTTTGCACAGTTTAAAAATGACCCGTGTGTTCTCCTAGGTCTGGAGAGAGTGTGAGGTCGGGGAAAGGGTCTCCTTCATCCGGTTCCTCCTCTCCCTCACAGTTCTCTCTCAGCATGTCTTTCTCTTCCTGTGAGAGAAGATTTTTCCATTTTTCAAGATGTTGTGCTAGAATCCTCCTTGACTTCACTCCAATCCTTTCCACTGCTTTTGCTGAGTTTTGAAAATTTGCACCTACAAGCTCCACTAGTTGTCCTAGGTTGGATATACCAGAGTGGATCAGGGTATCAGAAAGGGAGTTGTTGGCGATGTCCAGGCGTGCTCCATGGACTAGGGGTTCCTTTAAAAGCCAGTAAACGGAGCATGTGTTTGGAGGTCTCTGTACTTTAAAAACATTCCAAATTTTAAAAAGGTTGCGAAAAAAAAATGGCAGTTTTGATAGATTTAGTCTCTTTGTGTCTGTCAGGAAAAGTGTTTTGTCCATTTTTCGGTTCCCCAGCATCCTTAGAATCGCTCCTGTTACTGCATTCCAGCTAAAACAAGATGAGCTTCCCAGGAATTTCCGTAAGAACTGTAATCGAAAAGCGGCGATTCTACTCTGAATATGGAGTAAACCTTCATCTCTGGGTAAAAATAAAATACTCCTCGGCAGCCAGTGAAGTTTTTCCCAGAAGAAGTCTACAAGGATTGACTGAAATTTTGCGATAACCTCACATGCCACTTTGTGCCACACAGAAGAGGCCACTAGATTGTTTATAATAAGTATTCGTCCTCTGTAGGACATTTTTGGAGTCAGCCGTTTCCACTTGTCCAGTCGGCCTTTCAGTTTTTCAATCACCCCTTCCCAGTTCTTTAGTGTAAACGAGTCGTCAGGTAGGTAGACTCCTAGGTATCTTATTCCCCCTTTTGTCCATAAAAGTCTTTCTGGCAGTGTGGGTGCGTTTTCAAACCAATCTCCGTTTTCAAAATCCTTCAGCACCTTGATTGTTGCATCTATGTCTTTTTGTTCATTTAGCATTACAATGATGTCATCAGCGTAAGCAGAAAGACGAAGCGTTTGTCTTCTGTCGGGAATCCTGATTCCGTTAAGTTCGACTCGCAGCTTATGAAGCAATGGTTCTATTGCTATTGCATACAGCATTCCCGACGGAGAGCATCCTTGTCTGACCCCCTGTTTATTTTAAAAGGAGAGCTCAAGCCACCATTAACTTTCAGCACACTCTCAATGTCATTGTATAAAACTTTTATTTTCTTAATAAAATCAGGACTAAAACCAAACGCTTCAAGAGTTTTCCATAAATAACTGTGTTCTTCTCGATCAAAGGCTTTTTCCTGATCTAGAGACATCAGACCTATATTCAGTCCATAAAGTTTGCTGAGATGATAAATATCTCGGATTAGGGAGATGTTATCAAATATGGATCTGCCAGGAATACAGTACGTTTGGTCGGTGTGTATGATTTCCTCCAAAACATTTTTTAACCTTGTTGCAAGGACTTTTGATAGTAGTTTGATATCACTACATAGCAACGACACCGGTCTCCAATTCTTAATATCCGTCAGGTCTCCTTTCTTAGGTAACAAAGTGAGTGCTGCCCTTCTGCAGCTTAGTGGAAGTAACCCCTCATTTAGACTTTCGTTTAGGACTTCTAACAAGTCCTCCCCCAAGATCTGCCAGAAAGACGTGTAAAACTCCACTGGCAGTCCATCTATACCCGGGGCTTTCCCATTACTCATGTTCTACAGAGCTTTGTGGAGTTCTTCTAAAGTTAGCGGCCCTTCAAGTTCAGCGTTTTGAGAAACCTGGGGCAGGTTCTCCAAAAAAACCTGTTCTATCACATTGTTTTCTTTATACTCTGAAGAGTAAAGATTGTCATAAAAACGTGCAGCTCTCCTGCGAATGTTAATGTCGTCTGTTAAAATATCTCCATTTTCAGATCGCAAATTGTGTATTAAACGGCTTTGCCCCTTTTTCTTTTCTAAATTAAAAAAGTATTTAGAAGGTGCGTCTATCTGGTTGGCGTCCTGAAAGCGAGTTCTCACAAGAGCACCTTGCACCTTAGATTCCAGGAGATCAGAGAGCCTCTGTCTCTTTTGTCTGAGGGTCTGAATCAGGGTAGCATCAGTGGATGGTGATTGGAGATCTGTGATTTCTTTTTGTAACCGACATATTGACTGGTTTAAAATTTTCGTGACATTGAGAGTGTGCTGTTGACACAACTGCTTAATTTGGATTTTACCGAAATCCCACCATTGCTGCAGTGTTTTAAAATCAGACTTCTCTTTTTTAAAATTGTTCCAAAAAAACAAAATTGTCTCTAAACACTTGGTTTTCTAGTAATGTTGTATTAAAAAACCAATATGCGCTTTTTGGTTTGATATTATTAAATTTGGCCTTACATAAAATCAGGCTGTGATCAGAGAGACTGACTGGGATGATGTGACAACTCTTAAAGATACTAAGTTGGTGTTTAAAACCATAAAACCTGTCGAGCTGAGTGAGGGAGATGGTGTTGTTACTAACAAGAGTCCGGGTGTATTGTTTGTCAGACTCATGGAAAGATCTCCAAATGTCACACAGCTGATGTTTTTCTAATAATTCTAAAAGTCGTCTACGGGAGGGCAGATACGGCTCCTTGTGATTGCGGTCCATGTCTGCAGTAGTGCAGTTAAAATCTCCACCCATCAATAAAAAATCATCTGAATTACAGGTTTCTAAAATCTTGCACAACTTGTCTAAAAAAGTCAGTCTCTCTACAGGTAAAGTTGGCGCATATACACATATAAAAACGAAGGCATACTTTTCGAAATGTGCTCTGACTTTCAATAATCTGCCTTTGATCATTTCTTCCACTGTGTATGATATTGGGGTAAAACTTTTAGAGAATAGAACTGCCACCCCCCCGCTAGTGGAGGAGAGGTGACTTAAGACAGGTGTTCCGTTCCACTCGTATCTGTCGCATTTCTGTTGTCACTGTGCGTCTCTTGTAGTAGAAGTACATCTATTTTATTTTGTTTTAGCATTTCAAAAAGTACTGCTCTCTTTTTGCTATCTCTTGCACCATTGATGTTTAGGGAGGCAGCACAAATCTCTCCCATAATTAGGCAAAAGATAAAACACAACAATACAACAGCAGTTAATCGAAACAGAACGTCTACAGCACAGGGCCACAGAGAGAGAGAGAGAGAGAGAAAGTGCTTGTCATTCTGGGTTACTGGGTTAATACACAGGCCATGGGTAAGCATCTCTCTCGCACTCATTTTAATTATTTGTCTTATTTTCCTAATTTGATGTATTTATGTATTTTATTTTATTGTTATAGCTAAGCGCAGCTGCCCAAGCACTGAATACATCCCTTTGGACGACTCGGACAGCCAGGACAGTCCAGAGCACAACTCCTTTGAGGATTACACTCCTACTGAACCTGTTGCTGACCGAGCCTCAGTGAGTTTTTGCCAAAATGAGTCTGATGGGTCATTGACACAATTTCTTCATAAGAACGGTCTTACTTATGTCAGGAAGGATGACTCCGGGCCTGGTCCTTCTAAGAGACCGCGTGCGGAGGCACATAGCCAGCCCTCCTTTACATTCTTTCAGGCCTGTGTGACCAGAGTCTAGTACTCCAGCCCAGTCTCTCTTAAGGCCTGTTGGTCAAAGAAGTGTCAGTACTCAGGCTGATTTTAAAGTGTCTGTTGGTACCCAAACTGACTTTCCTGAAGCGCCTACACCACTTTTGAATCGTGGTATTTCTATTTTTATTCCTCACACTGATCTTCCCATTAATGTGGTTCTGGGTCAGAGAAGGCTTGATATTTCATTTCTTATGCCTTTTGTTATTTGATGCCCACCCAGGCCCCTTATTTTACTGTACTTTTTATTTTTGGGCCTTATACTTTGTATTTCTATTTTATTCACTATGTAGGTGCACTATTTTATTTTGTGCCAACTCTTATTGAACTTATTATTCATTAAGCCGAGTGTGTGTCTTTTGGTTATTTGTCTGTGTCCCTTTAAATTTGACATGCCTGCACATGTATCCGTCCCCTGTTACATCACAGTTAAGATCACCCCATGTCTGAATAGATTACCTCATGTCTGGGGCTACACTAGATCAGCTGACATTACATCATGTCTAGGGACATCAGGTACTTTTGGATGCTCAGGGTACAAGGATTACATCATCTCTAGGGTCTGTTTGGTACACACTATCCACTAAGCATCTTACATCCAAGGTGGCTACCTGTCTAGATTTCGTTTGAGTTCATGCTGCCTGTTCTTGCTGTGACATCACACTGTCCTTGGCTCACCTCTGTCTCCTTATCTTACCTCGATGTTCTTTTACTAAGATTAATAGTTTCTATCATAGTGTTGCATGCACAAGTATATTTCATTAAAATATCCTCACACTATCAAACACTCCAGTATCTTAGTACATCTATTACACACCAAACACATGAAACATGACTGTTTATTCCTCGAAGAGAGCGAGTCTGATATCTGGGATATTTGGTTTAAATTGTGTGAAATGTGTTACTTAGAGGAATCCTGGCAGCCATGTGCAGAGATGTTCAGTTTAAAGTGAATCTTAAAGCAAAGTTTCCTTCCTGGTATTTCACTCAGATCTCCCTAATAAAAATGTCTCACCTGCATGTGGCTTATTCAAGATAACGTTAATTAACATCAGTGTCAGACTATTTTATGAGCTTATACAGTGCGTTCAAACAGTCCCTCCACAGCGGCCACAGAGAGAAGGTTATGGGAAAATATTCCTTGAATGAAACTCATTATTATTCTCACTCATGTATTTATTTATTAAATCTCACACAGGGTCGCCATGTCGTATTCTTGTCTCCGGAAAAGCTGCTTGAAATTTTCCACAAACTTAATCTGTGTATTTATCTCCAGCTTTAAAAACGCGCTCCACTACAAAAACATGTTCTTCAATGGTTAACATTTTCACACAAAAATACACGAGCGATGTAAAGGAAAGAACTCCTGGGATACGTACAACAGACTGGTGGCACCAAACAAGAGACACAAACACCGTTTCAACAAGTCATTTAAGCGTCTAATCACAAAATGAATAAAATACCAATAAAGCCATAATAAATCACAGCACTTTTAATTTTGATACTTAAGTAGATGTGAAGGTGAGAAATCCGTTACTTTTTCTCCAGTAGAAATGTAAATGAAGGACTTTTACTGGAGTAATATTTGACCTAGAGGATCTCTACTTTTACTCAAGTACAGGATTCATGTACTTCATCCACCACTGGGTATTGGTCATCTTCACATTTTGTAATCGGATAAAGAAAATCATTCTGTAGGACTTTGTGATCTACTTTTATATCTATTAGTTACATATTATATAAAACCACTTTAATCAGCTCTGAACTTGTTTAAAGTAATCGGTCATGAATGTTGGAACAGCAGTGCTTAAAATAAATGCATTTGTCATTATTGTAGTAAATCTTGGTGTTTATGTATAAATTCCACATTAAGAGTTCTTTAAATTACTGAGAGCTACAATTCAAAAAATTGCACTACAGAACAAAAAGAAATTCTAAACTGAATGTCCAATAAACATCTAGAAATAAATGTCTGATTAATAAACTGATTCTGAAAATGTCCTTGTGAGGTTCTGATCTGTTCATGGACAATCTGTCTCTCTGTGGACGTCTTATGATCTAACACATAACACATTGGGCTGCTCATGAGACGTCCAGTGTGGATGGATTTCTGGTGTCCTTTAGTGAGTGTGTACCTCTCACTACTTGTTCCTAATCCCACATCCTCCTCAAATAAATCTTTATTTCCTCTTTATTACTGATAATAAATCAGATCTAAACAGCAGGTTAGACATGTTAGTTAGACGTTACTTGTTAGGGCTGGCAAGAGCTTTGTAATTGTTACTGCATGTTATTAAAGCTGTTTCATCACATCACTGAGTTTCTCACCTCAGTGTCTCCAGTTTACACTTGTGTTTCTTCAGTAGATCACAGAGCTTCTCCACTCCTGAGTCTCCTAGTTCACACCAACTCAGATCCAGCTCTCTGATGTGTGATGGATTTGTACAGAGAGCTGAAACCACATCAGTGCAGGATTTCCCACTTACACTCTTATACAGTCTGCAGAGAGAAAATACTGTTTAGTCCAACAGAGAAAGGAAAGATCTAGAAATGACTACAGTAGTATTATAAACTACTATATGAACTGTGGTTTGTGCTCTTCATACACACATTCTTCTGTTTTTACTAGACTTATATGACTGGGTGAGAACTAAAAAACACAACCATTAGGGTTATAATACAAAACTCAACTGTACAATTTACTAAATACTAAATGTGATTTTAATTACAGAGTCTGCAGGAGAGAGAGAGAGAGAATTGAATTTACAAAGAACTTTTATTTACAGTTATTTGGTGTTTGTTTTTACAATAATGTAAGGAACATCATTTGGAATCATTAAATAAATAGAATAAAATAAATAGATAAATAAATAAATAACTGTAGTAAATAAAATGAAGATTTTTTTTTTTTTTTAAACACGGTGTGGGTAAAACAGAGTTCGTTCTCAATCAAAGTGCACAGTGCTCCATTAAAACACCAAATTCTCTCAAAGGCAGTCAGATTTTCTGTTTTCTTGTAAAAGAGATAATCGATTAAAACCCTTGATTTTATTAGTGAAATTGTTGTTGCTACCACACTATCATTTCCTTTTTGTTCAATTTTGTTCCTCCGGCTTAAGTATATACCCATGTTTGCTTGGCCCAGAATGTAGTTCAGTAGTTGACTTTTTTCTCTTGTTTTCTGACTATATTTTATGCCGAGGATGAAGGACTGTAGTGTAAAAAATACATTAAAACCAATAAATAGGGCTTTTAAAACAATAAAAAGTGGGTGAAGTCTGGAGCACTCTGCAAAGGCATGAAAGATGGTCTCTTTCTGTGCACAAAAAGGACATTCTTGACTTATACTGGGATTAATACATGAGGTAAAAGCATTGAGCGCTAAAATACCATGTAAAATTCTCCACTGTAAGTCTCCAGATGTTTTAGCTAATGGTGGCTTGTACAGTGATCTCCACCGTGGCTGTTCTTCCTCATTTAATCTGAGTACCGAACGCCAAGGTGTATCAACTCTCCCATTTAAAAAGTCCATGTTTAGGAGGTTTGCACAGTTTAAAAAATGACCCGTGTGTTCTCCTAGGTCTGGAGAGAGTGTGAGGTCGGGGAAAGGGTCTCCTTCATCCGGTTCCTCCTTTCCCTCACAGTTCTCTCTCAGCATGTCTTTCTCTTCCTGTGAGAGAAGATTTTTCCATTTTTCAAAATGTTGTGCTAGAATCCTCCTTGACTTCACTCCAATCCTTTCCACCGCTTTTGCCGAGTTTTGAAAATTTG
The DNA here is from genome assembly GCA_013621035.1 of Clarias magur. Lineage (NCBI taxonomy): Eukaryota > Metazoa > Chordata > Actinopteri > Siluriformes > Clariidae > Clarias > Clarias magur. The sequence goes on from QNUK01001234.1 coordinate 51,016, forward strand.
CACCTACTAGCTCCACTAGTTGTCCTAGGTTGGATATACCAGAGTGGATCAGGGTATCAGAAAGGGAGTTGTTGGCGATGTCCAGGCGTGCTCCATGGGGTAGGGGTTCCTTTAAAAGCCAGTAGACGGAGCATGTGTTTGGAGGTCTCTGTACTTTAAAAAAATTCCAAATTTTAAAAAGGTTGCGATAAAAAAAACATCAGTTTTGATAGATTTAGTCTGTTTGGGTCTGTCAGGAAAAGTGTTTTGTCCATTTTTCGGTTCCCCAGCGTCCTTAAAATCGCTCCGGTTACTGCATTCCAGCTAAAACAAGATGAGCTTCCCAGGAATTTCCAAAAGAACTCTAAGCGAAAAGCGGCGATTCTACTCTGAATATGGAGTAAACCTTGTCCCCCTTCATCTCTGGGTAAAAATAAAATACTCCTCGGCAGCCAGTGAAGTTTATCCCAGAAGAAGTCTACAAGGATTGACTGAAATTTTGCCATAACCTCCACCGGAGGGTCCACACATGCCACTTTGTGCCACACAGAAGAGGCCACTAGATTGTTTATAATAAGTATTCGTCCTCTGTAGGACATTTTTGGAGTCAGCCGTTTCCACTTGTCCAGTCGGCCTTTCAGTTTTTCAATCACCCCTTCCCAGTTCTTTAGTGTAAACGAGTCGTCAGGTAGGTAGACTCCTAGGTATCTTATTCCCCCTTTTGTCCATAAAAGTCTTTCTGGCAGTGTGGGTGCGTTTTCAGACCAATCTCCGTTTTCAAAATCCTTCAGCACCTTGATTGTTGCATCTATGTCTTTTTGTTCATTTAGCATTACAATGATGTCATCAGCGTAAGCAGAAAGACGAAGCGTTTGTCTTCTGTCTGCAATCCTGATTCCGTTAAGTTCGACTCGTAGCTTATGAAGCAATGGTTCTATAGCTATTACATACAGCATTCCCGACGGAGAGCATCCTTGTCTGACCCCCTGTTTATTTTAAAAGGAGAGCTCAAGCCACCATTAACTTTCAGCACACTCTCAATGTCATTGTATAAAACTTTTATTTTCTTAATAAAATCAGGACTAAAACCAAACGCTTCAAGAGTTTTCCAGAAATAACTGTGTTCTACTCGATCAAAGGCTTTTTCCTGATCTAGAGAAATCAGGCCTATATTCAGTCCATATAGTTTGCTGAGATGATAAATATCTCGGATTAGGGAGATGTTATCAAATATGGATCTACCAGGAATGCAGTACGTTTGGTCGGTGTGTATGATTTCCTCCAAAACGGTTTTTAACCTCGCCGCAAGGACTTTTGATAGTAGTTTAATGTCGCCACATAGCAACGACACCGGTCTCCAATTCTTAATATCCGTCAGGTCTCCTTTCTTAGGTAACAAAGTGAGTGCTGCCCTTCTGCAGCTTAGTGGAAGTAACCCCTCATTTAGACTTTCGTTTAGGGCTTCTAACAAGTCCTCCCCCAAGATCTGCCAGAAAGACGTGTAAAACTCCACTGGCAGTCCATCTATACCCGGGGCTTTCCCATTACTCATGTTCTACAGAGCTTTGTGGAGTTCTTCTAAAGTTAGCGGCCCTTCAAGTTCAGCGTTTTGAGAAACCTGGGGCAGGTTCTCCAAAAAAACCTGTTCGATCACATTGTTTCCTTTATACTCTGAAGAGTAAAGATTGTCATAAAAACGTGCAGCTCTCCTGCAAATGTTAATGTCGTCTGTTAAAATATCTCCATTTTCAGAGTGCAAATTGTGTATTAAACGGCTTTGCCCCTTTTTCTTTTCTAAATTAAAAAAAGTATTTAGAAGGAGCGTCCATCTGGTTGGCGTCCTGAAAGCGAGTTCTCACAAGAGCACCTTGCACCTTAGATTCCAGGAGATCAGAGAGCCTCTGTCTCTTTTGTCTGAGGGTCTGAATCAGGGTCGCATCAGTGGATGGTGATTGGAGATCTGTGATTTCTTTTTGTAACCGACATTTTGACTGGTTTAAAATTTTCGTGACATTGAGGGTGTGCTGTTGACACAACTGCTTAATTTCGATTTTACCGAAATCCCACCATTGCTGCAGTGTTTTAAAATCAGACTTCTCTTTTTAAAAATTATTCCAAAAAAAAAAAGGAAAAATTGTCTCTAAACACTTTTCTACTAGGGGTGCTCCGATCAGGATTTTTGGGGCCGATCACCGATCTCCGATCACTAGAAGCTGTATCGCCCGATACCGATCACCAATTGCAGGGTCTACTTGAAGCCTTATCATGTAGCATTATTTATTAAACTATATCTAACAACAATGCTAATTAAGTATTAAAATTACAAGGAGAGGAATATCATGAATTGACAACTGTATTTATTATTGGCAAGCAACATGTGCAACACGTCAACATAGCAGCCTGTGCTTAGTTAGTAACGGGGAACAGCTTAGAGCTTGACAAATACAACCATCCTGTAGATTGTATGTACCATTTTTAATTTTTCGCGCGGAAAAATGGAAACGCAATCACAGCGCCAAAACTCGCGGTGAATCATGATGAACCGTACTTACGGCCACCGAGCAAAACTGCATAGGTGACATGGTGGTATTACCGACAGCTGAGCGAGTGGCGGCGCGCGAGTTGCTGAGCTCTCCCGCTCTCTTAGCGCTAGACAACTTTGAAAACTGCTTGTGTTCCTTTACGTGACTAACCTTCAAATGTCTGATGAGGTTCGTGGTGTTAAAATGCTTTGGTGCTTCCCGCTTCGTGAAATTGGCTTGTTACACAGGTTGCAGATTGCTAATGTCTCGTCTTTTTCACACAACACGTAGATTTGCCAGACCAGTGAAGCCATTTTAGCAGCGAGCAAAAAAATTGTCTCACGAGTTTTACATCATCTGATCGGCTTTTCTATATCGGCCATTATAGAGACTGCAGATCAAACGTCCCAGAGCTATTATCGGCCGATTGTGGGCGGCGACCGATCAATCAGAGCACCCCTACCATCGAGTCTTGCCAGCGAGAGCGTGTTGTCTATGGAATGAGCCCAGGTGTACTGTCTTTGTTTCTTGTTTGAGTTCCTCCACATGTCACTTACGTCCTGGGCCTCCATCAGCTCCCACATGCGTTTACGGGAGGCCATGTGAGGTTCTCTATGGTTTCTGTGCAACAGGGCTAGCTGTTACGTTTTCCTACACTCCCCTAGAAGGTTAAAACCACATGTATTTCACCAGGTAGAGAGCAGAGGTAGAAGAGATTTGTTTGGAAGAGGGAAGCATGGTAGTGCCTGAGGTTCCCCACACATTTCATGAGGAGTCCTGATTGAGAAACGTAGTTTCTAGTTCAATCATGTAAGTTCTGTTCCTTCTTGTGCTTTTTTGTATATTTGATTTACTTGATCTGTTTTCTTTATTTTCTGTGCTTTCTTTGTTGACTTGCATCATAGAAAGTGTGGGCTTTCAAGTTAATGCTAGGGTTTTATTCTTTTCTACAGCAGATGGACTCTTTAAATCCTATTTTGTGGCTGGTTAAAAGGGATGTCAAGAAAACCAATGTTCAAGGGATCTTGCGTGTTCCAGTTACATTGTGGATTATTATGTGTCGGGAATACAAGGTTTTGACTCTATGGTTTTGTTTTTGATGGTTGAACATTTTATTTTGTTCATCGTTCGCCACACCTTTAAGACAAAGCTTTGGACATTAAGCATATTGTTTGTACATCACCGAAAGAATTTCATCGACACCACTGAACCCTCTGAAGGCATAACCAGTTTTGATTTTGTTTATTCTGTACTGTTTTTTTTTCTTTCTTCAACATCGTCGATGCATTAATCTATATATCAACATAAAAAGAGTTTAAGAAACTCATGTAGAGTCTTTGTGTTTGTGATAACTGCTGGGAAACCTTACCAAAGAATTCCAGGTAGTTGGTGGGCCCCTCCTGATTATCTTATATGGTTACATGCTCTATAGGGGCAGGTGATTATATCTGTTCAGGTTGCCAGTTGTGCACTTAACATCCCCACCCAGAATTAAAATATCAGCAGAGTTACAGTCATTAATTATTATATTTTATTTATATTTGTAAATATAATGTAATATAATTATGTGCTTTGGACTGTTTTGAAACTGGTCAATTTAGGTTTACTAGTTTGCTGGTTAGTTAAACAGGTTAGTTCACTTTAGAAAATGACATTATTTGGGCTACAATCCTTCACTGTAATTACCCAGTGCTCAGGTCAGGGATGATGTGGGACTGTGAATAAATGTAAGTCAGAAGCTGTAAATTCACTTAGACACTTAAGTATTAATGCTAAGATTGAAATGAGATGATGTGCATCACATGGGCGTGGGCTCCGTGTTACACAGCAGCAGAGATTCTTATTGGACTCTTATGTAGTGAAGTCACTCTGATAAACACCACGGTGTCATTCACACAGCAGCTTGTCAAGGTTTGTATAAGGTAAAGAACAGGTACAGAGGAAATGCACTGAATGAGATTCAATCCAATATGTTTCTGTCAACATTACAGCTGCACAGACGTTTAAATCATCCAACCTGCTAGACTTCCTGATTCGATTAGCGTCTACTGATGATCCTGTTATTTAAATTCATATCATTATTATAGCTGGTAAAGAGAAGGAACATTTAAAGAAACATTCTGATTTAAAGAGGCTCAGGATAAAATAATTAATAGCCTGGATTTACTGCATGTTATTTAAACCACATTATAGTAAAACCACTGGCCAGATTGTTGTTATTTAGTACAGAGGTTTTACATTTGAATAGTATTTAATGTACTTCTTACTATGAATAGTGAGTATTACTAGTGTAAATCAGCGTGGTGTGTTATTAGGGTGAATTCCAGGGTGATTTCTGAGGTTTAGTGTGTACAGTGTCCTTACGTGAGTGTGTGCAGTCTGTAATGTGGATCCTGCAGCAGAGCTGAGAGCTGCTTCACTCTCATGTCTGTAAGTTCTCTCTCACTCAGGTTCAGCTCCCTCTGCAGTAAGGGGTTTGTCCTGAGAGTATCAGTGAGCCACTTGTGAGCTTCTTCTGCATCGGCGCTCTTCAACAATCTGTAAAGAGTAATGATATAGAGTGTTAATAACTGTAGACTGGCAGTAATAAAGCACTGATGATGTGCTTAACTCTGCTTCAGTTTCTGTTTTTAATGTGTGTTTATATCCAGCCAAATCTGTTACAGACCCAGAGCTCACGAACACGCAGTCTTTATTAAAATCAAATAATAAATCCTACACTGTTCCTGTCTAATCAGCAAACCATCATGATAATACATTTATACATGTGTGTGTAGAATAATCACCTCAGTGTCTTTCCTTTACAGTTCGCATCGTGTAGCAGCTTCACTCCTGAGTCTCCAGGGTCGTTCCCTCTGAGATCCAGCTCCTTCAGGTGTGTGTTCAGTCTCAGAGCTTCAGCCAGAGCAGTGTATCCTCGCTCTCTTATACTGCAGTCGGAAAGTCTACATGGACAAAAGTACAATCATTTTACTGATGTTTATGTACAACACTGTCATTCCGGGGGAAAATGAATTAGAGAAAATAATGAATAAACTAATGAGGTCAGTAGAAACATGTAATCTAGTTAATCTCAGTCACAGTCTGTGATCAATCATGTTTTATCACAATTTTAAAATACAGCTCGTCCCTGACTGTTTCCTCAGTCGTCTTATTATCGATCCTAAACCTGCCATTATCACACAGCTGGGTAACCGCGCTGCCATTATGGGAAGCGAATTGTCAAATCTGGTCATGTGATTAATTTGCATTTAACACAATAGTAAACCATTAAAATGTCTGGATTAATTACATGCGGTAACGTGTTAATATAAACAGCCCTAAATACAACTAAACTAAATTACATTTAACATTTCTGAACTAATCATTAATAAATATAAGGAGATTTTCTTTCAATATAATTAGACATTTAATCCAAGGCCTGGAAAAAAAACAACTTTATTACAAAAATATTATGGTGAAACAATTACAGCGAGTATCAGAATTTGTTTTGTATCTGAAACTGCAACTTCTTTCTTCACTGCCAATCCCAAATACACCCTGTGCTGTGGTTTCTACATGTAGTGCACAGTGAGTTACAGACTCTTGTATGTTCTACCAAACTCACCCACTCATGTCTTTATGGACCAGTATATCGATACACGTCCTTATTGCTCGTGTCAAAATGTGCAGTAAAGTCGTTTTCATGTCCTTATGAATTTGTTTAAATCATTAACGGCTTGATGAGGCGTCACTACGCGTGAAAAATTAACTTGACTGGTAGCGACTGCAATGACTTCAGAGGTGGAGATGTTAAATTGGGAGACGTCAGGAGGAGACGGTGGCTAATTCGGCTACGTGAAATGAGGGCTTTAACTGTAATAAACACATGCTGGGTTTAAGTCCCACCTTTGTGCTCTTTGTCACAGCTAAGATGATCTAACCAATCATAGATGCAGAAAGTGGAATTTGTCAAAAAAATCTCATCCGTATCTATTATAGCTCTAATGAGCCCAGCACAGTTATCTGTTGTTTGAAACATTTAAATATTTTTAAGTAGATTTTAATAAATGACTGTCACTACTGATCTCACACCTCCCAGTGGTGTGTTGCACACATCACACATCTCAAATGTCCACGATGGTGTGTTTTGCGTTCACCCACATTTACTCTCAGTCTTATCACTATCTCTGCTGTCGGCTTAAAACCATGACAACAACGACGACCTCCGATTCCACCTCCATTACTTTTATACAGAACACCAAGGTGCACTGATGGTACAATATTCCCACCCTGTCTGTGTGAAAGGGACTAGAGTTCAGTACTGTCAGTGTATTATCTTTATTTTCATTGTACATGCTGCTACTGGGCTCCATTTTTAGGAAGCATGGGGTTTCCTTCCACTTTTACGCTGATGACACACAAATTTATTTACCTTTTAAGAAAAATGATGGCTTGGCCATGGCTGCTTTGTTAGCATGTTTAGATGAAGTAAAATCTTGGTTATCTCAGAACTTCCTATCCCTTAATGAAAAGAAAACTGAGGTGATAGTCTTCGGCTCTTCGGAACACATGAAGGCCCCTGATTTTGATCTGGGTTCTCTATCAGCCTTTAGGTCCTCACAGGTTCGGAACTTAGGTTTCCTGCTAGATGACAAATTAAAATTTGATAAACAAATCTCTACCGTGATCAGATCTAGTTTTTATCAGCTCTGTACACTTGCAAAAATCAAAGCTTTTCTCACTTATAAGACTCTGGAGATGGCGATTCATGCTTTTATTACATCTCGCCTTGACTATTGTAATTCTCTTTATTCTGGTATCTCTAAATCCCAAATCGCCGTCTTCAACTGATTCACAACGCCGCTGCTAAATTTCTCTTGAAAAAGAAAAAAAGGGATCATGTGATTTCGCTTTTGAAGGCCCTTCACTGGTTACCTGTTCATTTCAGAACACACTTTAAAATTGTACTATTTGTTTATAAATCGCTACACCAGCAAGCGCTCATCTGCTTAACTGAATTGCTGCACCAACACACCCCCCTGAGAAGTTTAAGATCCTGTGACCAGAACCTCCTTTTAATTCCACACTCCAGACTTAAGTGTAGAGGTGACCGTGCTTTTTCAGTAACTGGGCCTCGTCTTTGGAACGGCCTGCCAATCAATATCCGAATGGCTCCTAGTCTGACTACTTTTAAATCCCTTTTAAAAACCCATTTGTTTTCACTGGCCTACTCGGCTTTACTGTCCTTTTAAGCTTCTGTGATTATTTATTTATTTTATCTTTATTTTTCTTAGGCTGTAGTTGTTTACTTTTATTCTTTTATGACGTTTATGTGGATGTACAGCACTTTGGTCAGTCTTGTGTCTGTAGTAAATGTGCTATATAAATAAACTAAACTAAACTAAACTGTATTAGATGTGTGTGTAGTAATTAGCGGTTACTTGACAGTCTGCAGTTTCCAGTGTTGATTCTTCAGTTCTTCAGAGAGCAGCTTCACTCCTGAATCCTGAATCCTGTTCTTACTCAGATTCAGCTCCCTCAGGGTGGAGGATTCTGATCTGAGAGCTGTGAGCAGAGCTGAACATCCTCTCTCTGTCAGATTACACTCACTGAGTCTGAAAGAACAATTCAGCACACTTAACTCTGGGTTTATGGGTAGAGAATCTAATACAGAATAATAGTTCTTACTGAAGTGTTTCAGGTCTGCAGTGTGGATCCTTCAGTAGATCCTTCAGTAAAACACAGAGTCGCTCTACTCCTGAGTCTCCGTCTATTTTCCCGCTCAGATTCAGATCCGTCTGCAGTGTGGGGTTTATACCCAGAACACCAGTCAGATCATCACAAGCTCTCTGTGCATCAGGACTTTTCAACAACCTGGAGAGAGAAGAACAAATTTAAATTAATAAACAGTTACAAATGTATACATTATCTATCAATCTATCTATCTATATGATTTAAACATATTTCCTCACACATCTCATACTGATCTCCCTAATTTTATTTTGATTCTATTAAGCTGCGTTGTGATAATGACCATTGTTAAAACTCTAAAGCCATTTACAGCAATGCACCAGAGTACTGTGTATAACTGTTCATGTGACCAATAAAATTTGAATTTGAGATAAGGGCGGTTGGCAAATTTAAATAAATATAAAGTTTTGAATAAATATTAATTTACAACTGATGACTGAATCTTAACTCACATGTGCGGCTTTCCACAACAGTGAAATGTTACTGAGAATTTAAGGCTGGATTTTACAAATAAAAAATCTCACCTCAAAGTCTTTGGTTCACGTTTTGTATTTTTCATCAAATTCCTGAGTTCCTTCAGTCCTGATGGTCCAGGGTCGTTCCCTCTGAGATCCAGCTCTATCAGGTGTGATGAGGGGTTTGACATCAGAGCTTTAACCAGAGCAGTGTATCCTTCCCCTGTTATACTGCAGTCTGAAAGTCTGGAGAAGGAGCGAGAAGGTAAACACTCTTAACTTTAAACTTTTACTACTACTGACTGAGATTAATCTAAATGCTCTGCTGAATGAGTGACTCTATAATCAGTTCCTACAGGCGACAAATACACTGACAGTGAAGTAACAATATCACTGATCCAGTAACGAATGATATTAAATGACATACACAAGTTTCTGGAGTTTGCAGGATGAACTCTTCAGTAGAGTAGAGATCTGTCTCACTCCTGCATTTCCCAGGGTGTTCTCACTCAGGTCCAGCTCTGTCAGGTGTGTAGGGTTTGCAGTGAGAGCTGATATGAGATCAGTACAGCCTGTCTCTGTAATACCGCTCTTACTCAGCCTGCACACAGAGAACACAGCTGAGACACAGATCTTTAAACACAGAACAGAAAACCATCCATCATACACATTAAACATTTATAACTAATTACAGTCCAGACTGTACACACAGTGCAGTAGACTCTTTATCATCACTGTGTAATAAACATCCATCAGATTCACAGCAAATCACATCAAATGAAAGTGAGTATATTGTAGAATAAAAAATAATATCCTTTTAATCATGAGGTTATCCTGGTCAGCGCGGTGGTGGATGAAGTGTCTATGCCATGAACGCTGGACATGAGGAGCGAACACACACTCTAAGAGATCATTTACCAGGTAAAAACACAGAAGTCCTGGAGCTGTGAGGTGGAAACACCAACTACTGGTTCTAAGGAGAACAAGATGAGGTGCAGAAATCAGAACACACACCTGAGTGTCTCAGGTCTGCAGTGTGGATCCTCCAGTAGAACAGAGAGCTGCTTCACTCCTCCAGATATTTTCCCACTCAGATCCAGTTCTGTCAGCAGTAAAGGGTTTGTACCCAGAACCTCAGTTAAAGAAGCACAGACTCTCTCTGCCTCAGCACTTTTCAACAGACTGCAAGAAAAATACAATATAAAATATTACAATATCTAAAAATACAATTACACAAACAGTACAAGTTTACAGAATTAGACTTTAGAGCTCTGAGCCTGAAGATCAGGAGAATATTAATGATTTTATTTCATACAGTTCCTCATCTCTCATTAGTTTCTGATTACAGCACTGCAAGCACGATACACAACTGTGTGAAAAGCACCACACACACACACACACACACACACACACACACAAAGTGTAAGATTTAATAAATATGTTGAGCAATAGTGAATCAGAAACAGTTTCTTTTGTTAGTTCATGTGAACCAAATGAAACGAGTCTGTAGGTTCAGATCGTACACATCACACCTCTACTTGTTTAGTTCATATATCAGTAACATATTTAATATTTAATGATCAGCACTTTCATTCATCAACATGTGTTCATGAATATGATTTTATAATAACGTGTGTTATGTATGTTTTCCTGACCTCAGTGTGTTGAGTGTACAGTCTGGATCCTGTAGTAAATCAGTGAGCAGCTTCACTCCTGAGTCTCCAGGGTCGTTCCCTCTGAGATCCAGCTCTATCAGGTGAGATGATTTCAGAGCTTCAGCCAGAGCAGTGTATCCTTCCTCTGTTATACTGCAGTCTGAAAGTCTACAGAGAAAACAAAATCATCATAGAAACTTATTTGACTGCTGCAGATGTAATAGAGACAAAGTGCAAGAGTTCCACCAAAATAACACACTGATGTCACTGTACTGTGTAAAATGATTAAAACAACACATGGTGAGATGATTTAGTGGAGGTGGATCACCATATTATAGTGACGGTGACAAGAACATGTCTATCCAAAGGACAATTAATCATTCCACATCACAGTCTGTACACCTCTTCTAACTTCATGGTCTTTCTTGATTTTTATTCCTTTCTACACCGTAAAACAATTCTAGAATGAAGTAAAAGCTTCATAACGGCTCTAATCTGAGGTGCTGGTTGAGGTTAATTGGTGATTTCTGAGGCAACTTCTCCTCTGCAGCAGTAAGTTTTGGTCTCGCTTTCCTGGGAAGGTCTTCATGAGAGACAGTTTCATCATGGAGCTTGATGAGTTTTACAAACACACTCGACACAATACTGTTCTTACAAGAACTGATCCAGAACAGCTGACCTTCATGTCTTAAAATAATTACTGACTGTTGTCGTTGTTATTGTTACATACTGTATTGTATTATGCTAATTAAGTGTTATTTCATAGTGACATAGATGTGTCCAAACTTTTGACTTGTTCTGTGTAGAGCATGTTAAAAAATTATTTAGAAAAGGGGGCGTGGCACATCCCAGCATGCATCAAGGCCTGATGGCTGCCACTAGAACGTGGAGTTTTTGTTCTCATTCATGTACCAACATTATATAAAAAATCTGCTATATTTTCTGGAGTGATGTCACACACTGACTGAATTGAGATGGAACGACCCACATTTACAGATGTGTACAAACACAAGTTAAAACATTTGTGTTATTATTTTTCCTTTAATGTGTGTTTCTTAATCATACAGGGTAATTCAAAAAGTTATTTCACTACGGAATATTTTATTAAGGAAAGTAATACAAAACTCCAGCCAAGTCAGAAGTATTCTACTCCCAATCAACTGTTATTTCCTGTGAAACTCACCCATTCCATAACTGAAACAGTTCTCAAGCATTGTATTGAATTATCCTGTATAAGAAATAAGGAACCCTTTATGTAAAGTCTGTGTAATAGTAGAGATGAACTGACCTGAGTGTCTCCAGTTTACAGTTTGGACTCTTCAGTCCAGCACAAAGCAGCTTCACTCCTGAGTCCTCCAGAGGATTCCTGCTCAGATCCACCTCAGTCAGCTTGGAGGATTCTGATCTGAGAACTGTGTGTAACGCCGAGCAGCTTCTCTCTGTCAGCTTACACTCACTGAGTCTGAAAGGAGGAAATGTCAGAGGAACTTAACAATACAGTGAGGCATCATGAACCAGAACACAGAGAGGAAATCACTGCTATTCACAGTGTAGTTACTCTATTACACAAATACCACAGTGTTAGGATTATAACTAAAGGCCGCTTCAGTATTAGGGACAAACAGTAGACGAACACTAGTACATATTCTGTGTTACTCGTCTACACCAACACTGATACTGAAATGAAAAACCACTTCATCAGTATTTATTAATAACCAATCAGGAGACATTTGTTTCAGTCTCTTTATCCTGGTGTGAGTGAGAACTGAACCACGACTCTCCTGTAAGATTTCAACACTGGCAAAAGGAAGTGTGTGTCTCAGCACTCAGTGCTCTCTCTCTCTCTCTCTCTCTCACACACACACACACACACACACACTTATTTACATAAGGATGTTTTATTGAGTTGTTTGTATTGTATTAAGATGTTGTAGTTCTTCCTCTTTCATGCTTTTCATTCTGTTTTGCTTTGATCATTAATTGTTTATGCAGATCACTGCTGTTTCTCATTTCTCTGTACATTAGCTCTGTAACACACACTACATCACATAGTATCACCTGATATCAGATGTTGGTATTTAACATTTGTTCACATAAATGAGCTCAGTATTAAACTGATGCCCAACACCAGTATCAGAACCAATGCAGCTACATTTAGAATGAATAAATTACTAAGTGTAGTTCGGCATATAAGTATAAAATCCAATCAGAAGAGTTCCTATTGAAGAGAGAAACAGGTTTTACTTACAGAGCTGTTGTGGCTTCCTGGACGACTGGCAGGAGTCTCTTAAAGCATTCATCTGACTTTATGAACTTCTGGAGCTCAAACACTTCCAGATCCTCCTCTGATGTCAGTAAGACAAAGACCAGAGCAGACCACTGAGCAGGTGAGAGTTCAGCTTCAGAGAGACGTCCTGAGCTCATGTAGCTTTGGATCTCTTTCACTAGTGAATCATCATTTAACTCGTTCAGACAGTAGAACAGATTCATTAATCTCTCTGGAGATGGATTTTGTTCAAACTTGAACTTGATGTACTTGACTGTGTGCTTTTGGCAGTCAGAGCTGCTTCCTGTGTGTGTCAGCAGACCTCGAATGAGCTTCTGATTAGACTCCACTGAGAGACCCAGAAGGAAGCGGAGGAAAAGGTCCAAGTGTCCGTTCTCACTCTGTAAGGCCTGGTCCACTGCACTCTTGAGGAACTCTGGCATTTGAGACTTTTTGAAAAGACCAGACAGATCAGTGGTTTGGTTTATTGTTGTGTTTTTGTCGAGGAAGCAGAGAAATGCATATAAAGCAGCCAGAAACTCCTGAACACTCAGATGCACAAAGCTGAACATCTTCCCCAGGTGGAGTCCAGACTCTTCTCTGAAGATCTGAGTACACACTCCTGAGTACACTGCCACTTCTTTAACATCAATGCCACACTCTCTCAGGTCTTCCTCATAGAACATCAGGTTTCCTTTCTCCAGCTGTTGGAAAGCCAGTTTTCCCAAAGCCATGATACTCTCTCTGGTCTGGGGAAGATCAAGCTCACATTTCTGATGGTACTTTTGGTCCTTGTGTTTGATCTGAAAGACCAGGAAGTGTGTGAACATTTGAGTCAGAGTCTTGGGGATCTCTCCACTCTCTGCTTTACCCAACATTCTCTCTAGAACAGTGGCTGAGATCCAGCAGAAGACTGGGATGTGACACATGATGTAGAGGCTTCTGGAAGACTTCATGTGTCTGATGATTGTATTGGCCAGACTCTGATCACTGATCTTCTTCCTGAAGTACTCCTCTTTCTGAGGATCACTGAACCCTCGTACCTCCGTTACCTGGTCTACACACTCAGGAGGGATCTGATTGGCTGCTGCTGGTCGAGTGGTGATCCAGAGGAGGGCAGAGGGAAGCAGGTTCCCCTTGATGAGGTTTGTCAGCAGCACATCCACTGAGGCTGACTCTGTCACATCACACAACATCTCATTCTTCTGAAAATTTAGAGGAAGTCGACACTCATCCAGACCATCAAAGATGAACAGAACTTTGTAAACATCACTGTCTATTACTTCCAAGTCCTTAATTTCAGGGAAAAACTGATGAAGAAGACTCATCAGACTGAAGCTTTCTTGCTTCACCAAGTTCAGTTCTCTAAAGGGAAGAGGAAACAGGAAGAGGATGTCCTGATTCACTTCCCCTTCAGCCCAGTCCAGAATGAACTTCTGCACGGATACAGTTTTTCCAATTCCAGCTACTCCTTTAGTCAGCACACTTCTGATGGACTTGTCTTTAAAGAGCTCATTACAGTTGATGGGTGTCTCCTCTACTGCTGTTCTCCTGGACGCTGTCTCAAGCTGTCTCACCTCATGTTCATTATTGACGTCTCCACTCCCACCCTCTGTGATGTAGAGCTCTGTGTAGATCTGATTCAGAAGTGTTGATGTCCCATGCTGTGAGAGTCCTTCATTAATTCTTTTACATTTATCTAGAAGTTTGGATTTGAGCTTCCGCTGATACACAGAGGCCAGCTCTAACACACAGAGACATGTGAGAGTGTTATATAGTGTTTAGTGTTATTATTTATTTGTTGAAAAAGCTGTATTTATTACGATAAAAATCAGTACGATAATGTAGGCCAGCATGTTTAGTTAAAAGTATGATATTGTTGGACTCTAAAACTCTTACTGATCTGCAGTTTGTGAGCGAGATCTTTCTGCTTCATGTTCTTCAGGATGTACAGTGTGATCTTCAGCACACCCTCTCTGACATGCTGCAGATCCTCCTCCTCCTCCTCCTCCTCACAGCATGCTGGGTAATCAGCACTCAGTAGATTCTTGAACCTGTGCAGTTCATTCTTAAGCAGAGTGATTACTTTGTTCTCCAGCTCCTGATTAAAAAACATATTAACAAAAAACTGCTAAATTAATAAATAAACAACAACAATGCTGCATAATATTTAATATGATTTTATACCACATTGCTATTCAATTCTTACTTCTGTTTGGTGAGAAGGTTTTTATGGTTGACTTTTTTTATTTTCTGTATTTCTTTCAATTACGTTTCTGTAGTACAGTATGAGCTGAATTACAGGAGCTTTACAGTACGGCAAACACTCCATATGAATAGGTTTAAAACATCAGTAATCATTAATATGCAAAACTATTCATACAATAAGTAAATTCTCTGTGTCAGATGTAAGTCTATATTATTAACTGTAAACATACATACAGATTACTTTCATTTACTTTTTAATAAAAATACACACACACATACACACACACACACACACACACACACACACCTTGAATACAGATTCCACGTGACTTCTATAGGTGATTTTTGCTTCCTGTTTTTGGGTTCTGTAGATAAACAAACATTGTAAATTCTTTTTAACTTGTATATCAGCAGACATCCACACAGCTGTAATATTGGAAAATCTGAAACTCTATATAGCAGGATCTTACCAGGAGAGAACTGACCTCGGGCAGAAAAAGGCAGCAAACTTGAGACAATTTGCATCAGAAGATAAAGCACTTCTAAACCTTCTTACTTCTAGTTCTCACTAATCTGGTAGATTTATGACTGTGGCAGAGAACAATGTGGTGTACCTCTCTTAATGGACACATAGCATATAGTATAAAAAATGTGACCTTTCCATAGTTCCAGTAAAGCGTAGAGAAAAAAAATGCTTCACCAGTGTTTTTTAACAAAATGCAGGCTTCCTGATCCTCTCAGATTGTCTAAGAATTTCAGCTGCCTGAAGCCAAAGGGATAAAGCGGTGTTTCTCACAGGTCGAAAATATACTTAGCTAAAGGAACGGGCCAGCATTACAGTACCTGCCAGCAAGATAAAGACGACTAAAAAGAGGAAGATGATGTAAAATACTAAGACCTGAACATTCTTTGGTGTACAAAGCCCATAAAAACCAGAGTATTTGTAGCCATTCGTCTGCACTACAAAGTTCTAATAATATATAGAGAGGTCAGAATTGTTTAATATAGAGTGACATATGCTTTTTTTCAGCACAACCTAGGCTGATCAAAATCCCATGCAATATGATGAACTGAATTTTATTTCATTTCAAAATATTCAAACCTCTTTGTCAATACCTGTAATCCCTATGTGTCTTAAACAGTCTCGAAGAAACCCCACCCTGCCTGCCTCAGTGACTATCACATTGTAGCCCAGACCTAATGTGTGATCAAGTGCCTTGGAAGGCTGATCAAAGACTTCACTTCGTCACTATCCAACACACTGGACGCACTACAGTTTACATACTGTCCAAACCGAATGACCAACACCACCACCACTCACCTCTTACACACAACACTAAACCATCTGTACCTCAAGAGGAGAAATTATGATAAAATGTTATTTGTTGACTACAGTTCAGCATTTAATACTATTATCTGTTATGAGGGGGTGCTTCAATATGGCGCCCCTCGGTATTCTATCATGTATGGAAGCCCCAACGCAGGACTTGGAGGGGACTCGCGTGAACACCACGCAGCGCTATAAAGGGAAGGAGGGCGCACTTATGTCGGCGCGTGCCACCGTGCTTCCATCACAAAGAGCAGGTATTTCGTTTATTATTGTTATTATTCTTGTTTTTTACACCGCTCTTTTCACTTCTCTCTTTTCTCTTCTCTCTTTTCACTTTTCTCTTTTCACTCCCTATACCAGAGCCACGCTCTCGTACCTGGTGCTATCTAATGTTCACACAGTGTGCGCTGGTATCTGGGAGCTTAAATATCCTACTGGCCAGGTGTAGCTCATTTCCTTTGATTGTCAGTGCTGCGGGGTTGCCTAGCAACCGCCCGTCGCATGTGTGGCCGTGTTACATTATCCCCTCCACACTCACCAACAACCTGCAGGATCTGTGACTCAGTCCTTCCCTCTGTTATTGGATCTTCAATTTCCTGACTGTAAGACCACAAGCAGTACCAATGGACAGACATGACTCACCCTCCATAACTCTTAACACTGGACACACAGCCAGGGTTGTGTTCTGAGCCCGCTGCTGGACTGTACACTTATTATTGCATGGCCACTTCCAACTCTGCCTCCTGGATCCTAATATTCCACTAATAATCAGCGTAATATGCCAATCAGAATAAAAACACCTCAATCGAAACAGTCTACCAAACTGAATCTTTAATGGGAATGAGAGGAGTAAACCTTTGATCATTTATTCAGCAGGTAAATATTAGCCATGTCAACACTTGATCCAAATGTTTCACTCTAATTGGAATAAACAGATTCCTCCTGAGCATTTTTGCCCCACGTGGGGGTAACATTAGGTGACGTGATGAGTTCCTGGGAGGAGAGTTTTGCTTCAATTCTTGATCAGTAAAGTCTGTGAGAGCAACTCTCTCTCCACCCTGTGTTCACTTTCATCCACAGAGTGGCTCCCCAGTTTATACATAATACATCTTATAACCAATCACACATTAGACGGAGTTCTTATACCTAATTAGAATGCAGAAGGCAGGATAGAAACTCAAGGCAGTTTCTATCCTGCAGGAAAAACTCAAGGTGGAAAAAATAATAAACTTTTGTACTCTTGTAAAAGTACTGTTACTGCAGTGAAATGTTACTGAAGTACAAGTAAAGTTACCGTTATAAAAATCTACTCAAGCAAAAGTAAAAAAGTAGCTCATAAAAAATTTACTCAGAACAGGGGGGGGGGGATTCTAGTGTAGTTAAAAAAAGACAATCTCAAACTGAAACAAGACACCTGCTCATTTGCCCATCAGTAAGAAAACTATCTTGCACTTTATGCCAGAGATAATCACACTGCTGCTGACACACATCTTCTATCATTTTATACTGCCTGTCTCTAATCATACTGATCTAATCATACATTTTTTTCAAGTGTAGCGACTCCCCATCGAGCTGTTAAAATATCTAAACAAATTTGTAAGGACATGAAAATGACTAAACCGCCAAGTTTGACACAAGGCAATGTTTCAATGGTGAGCTGTTACGGAATTTAACAATGTTATACTGAGCCCTAAATTTTTTATAATTAAACTGTACCATCGCTACCGTCATGAAGAGAAATTAAAATGATGCTAAAAATATTAGAAAATATTACTGAGGTGTTAGTGATATGATAATGACCTAATATCGTCCTTTTAATGGACAGACACCCCATATTCCCTCCCACTCTCGCACATACAGTACACAGGTACACAGGCTCCACCCCTCACTACTCTCCAAGTAAAAAGAAATAATATTTGGTTGAAATTAACACACATTTACAGTACAGCTGCATGAAGACATCAATCACACACAAAAGAAGGAATAATAACTGGAGGAGTCATAATAGTGCTGTACAGATCAACAATATGGTAAAATAAATTAGCATTCAAATAATTTCAAATATATTACGCATTAAAGAGTGTATGAAGGCATTGACAGTATTATCCAAAGAGGGTAATACATGTCAGTATTTTAAATAACATTAAATATCTGTGTGGCAACAGGCTTAACCCCAGTGCACACTCTAAGACAACGCACAAACAAAACTCAGACAGCACCATGGACAGCACCAAATTACAAAAAGGGGCGGAATGGAGCGCCGCAACTCACCGCCATCAGTGAGGACGAATCATTCATTGTCCACCTGTCGACTGCTCCTTGGACCGCAACGTCACATACCGGTGAATGAAAAATGTGTACAGGAGACTAATGCCGTTTTCTTCTTCCCGCAGACTCGGACTGCTGTGAAGTACCGCGCGTGCCCAGCTCACCGGAAAGCCCACCGCGCACCTGTGTCGCCGCGTCCCTGTCACAACCGGCGCTCATCCAGACTACAAGCTACAAAGCACTCAGGCTGACCATCACCATCCCCCTTCTCACAGAGCACCTACTGTAATCTCCACATTCACCTGCCTCACCCACTAAATAACAATAAATTCTACACTTCTCAGTTCACCGCATCACTGTCTCTCTGTGTCCATAATTTCCGAACGCACTCAGAGCTTTACAATTTGCTTTGAGTTTAATCATGTAGCACTATTTTTCAATCGTCTGAGCATTTTTGTGGATCTTAACATGTTAAAAAGGCTTAAGAGTCACAGGAGATTTTGTGAAACTCTTTACACTTCTAGACCTCGTTGAACAATTTTCACCATGCAGGTCATGGGCTCAACACGAAGTCATGGAACATGGATTTTGATATACTTCTCCAAGGGGGTTTACATGATCGTCACCAAATCGGGAATGCAAATGGTGTTTTTTTAACATCTTTTTTTAACATTCTGCAAATGCAAAATTATTAAGGGATTTTTGATATTTGAAATAGTTCAGTTGAGGCTTTAAACTTATGGAGAAAAGTGGCTGATAACTTTTATGTAATTATGTAATGTATTATGTCATAAAAACTCAAGGTGGAAAAAATAATAAACTTTTGTACTCTAGTAAAAGTACTGTTACTGCAGTGAAATGTTACTGAAGTACAAGTAAAGTTACCATTATAAAAATCTACTCAAGCAAAAGTAAAAAAGTAGCTCATAAAAAATTTACTCAGAACAGGGGGGGGGTGGGGATTCTAGTGTAGTTAAAAAAAGACAAGTGGATATAAATCTCAAACTAGTTGTTTTTAATTGAAGGAACACCTTTATATAATAAAGCTGCTGCCTTTCTTGAACTTGAAATTAAAGTGGTGGCTTAAATATAGTGTGACGCTTTGCGCCGGATAGCCGAGGGGAAAAAAGAGCTCAGAGCCGAGAATAACGTTCAGCACAAAACCTTTATCGCCTCTTTCAGCGTCACAACATTATAATACAAAACATAAAGTAAAAGAAAAGAAAAGGGTAAAAGAATAGAGCGTTTCGGGGATGAGCAGCGCACCTGAGCTTCTACTCCGCTCTCTCCTTCTCTCTCACACACACACACACACACACACACACACACACACACACACACACCTCCACATAATGTGGTGTACAACATAGTAGTGTCGTTACAATGTTCGTTACTTTCCACCTCTGTTGATTCTGACTTTTGTCAATACGAGTGTATGCAGAAGTCGTGATTCATTACACATAATACCGCGTGTGTTTTGTTGGATTCTCTCTTAATCAAGCATGTTATCCTCTGAATGTTCTCAAGAATATAAATAATGTAAAACTAGTTCCCTTATTTTTAAAATCTCACTCCAAGATTTTTTTTTAAGTTCGAAGCCATGCAGCAGTTGACAGTTGATTTTTGACCGGAGGCGCCAGCCGAAATCTTTGAACATACTCCAAACTTCCTCTCGATGCTAACGATAATAATGAACTCAACAGAATTCAGACTGTAACAAAAGAAGCCATTACTGACCTCCATAGAGCTCTCCAGAAATTGTAACCAATCTGCATTACAAATTGGGCTAAGTGGAATAAGTGGAATTTCAACATTAACAATTTTAGTGGGAAAATAAGTAAACCCTTGGAATTGGTTGACTCCACCCCCCTTGTAGCTGTGAATGAGACCTGCACATCGTTCAGGAGGAATTTTAGCCCATTCTTCCTGGCAGAACTGCTTTAGCGCCGTCATATTTTCCTAACGTCTCATGTGTCTGACTCTCTTCAAGTCATTCTACAGCATCTCCATGCGGTTGAGAAGGTTCACATACTTTTTCTTGCCACTAGATATGACACCACTTACCCAGTACATTCATCACTAAACAACACTTTATATGGAAGCGAACAAGAAGAAGAACTCAATAATTTCTAAAGTTAGATCTGAGGTGAGGAGGAGAGAGGAGTACCTTTTCACAGAGGATGGTTCATCTGTAAAGTTAAGAGGGATCGGCATTGATGCATCACTCTTTAAAGACACACAGCTGGACACAGGGGAGACTGGTCTGTCCTCAATTCCCCTAAACAGTTCAAATAAAAATATTTAGTTTTATTTATTTGATGTAGTGGTTTATATAATTACACACATACAGTACCAGAGCCAGCATTTTATACAGAACCATGAAATCTACTTTGCGTATCCTAGGTTGAAAGGGATTAAGGTGAGAATGGGGGTGGGGGGTGTCAGCCATTATGCTGCATCCCTGGAGCAAAACATGATCAGGACTTTGCTCAAGGGACCAACAGAATCTTGGTATGTGTGGAATCTAAATTACAGCAATGTGATCAGTGGTCTGGAGTCTTATCCACTAAATCAGCAGAACAGACACATGAGATTATAAAGGCTTAAGACCTGACGTATTTGTTTACTTTTGTTGACTAAGTGCTTATTTTCACTTTGGACAAATTCATATACTACATGACTCCTTATTTTTAATCAGTCTGTGAATGAGGTTATAAACTTGCATATGGAGTGCCAAAGTAAATCATGCCATCAATTTCAAGGGAAAAAAAATCATGACCCGAAAATAAAATATTAGGGCCAAAATCAAACCACCTTTGTACCTGTTATTCAGATTACCTCCACTAGAGTTCCCCATTTTACCATTTTCCTTTTTAAATAATTAGTGTTCTCTTTCAGTCGATTCACTTGGTACAGGGTCTATCAGTTGGGATTGTCACTCCCTCTCGTGTCATGGTTGAAAACATCTTTATTTATGCCATAAAGGCAGGTAAACCTGTGGTGACCGAGGTGCAGGTGTCCTATGCATATAAACCAGCATCACCACAGCTGGCTCTCAGGTCTTTTCATTTCACTGAGAACATCTTGTGCTGTGGAGTTGCTGCTAGTTAACTCCACGTCTTCATGTGTTGAGACTTGGCTCAAAATCAGCCTAACTTTTCTTGTTGAAAAAAGCAGCATTGTTATATAGGCTTATAACAGCCTGCTTTCCAGGACGGTGACATGCACATCAGTCTGGATATGCATGGTTTGTCAGAGGACAAGAGGGAGGCTTTGCCATCTGCCCAGAGCTCCATTGCTAATGTGATTTTTTTTTCTTGCTCCTAAATAAACAATGGTTAAAAACTGTTCCCGTGTTTCCCCACTTTCTCATCCATCTAACATCATAATGGAGCAAACTGCTGTCAACCTGCAACACAGTGCCCAGTTATTTGGAGTTGGATGGAGCTGAAAAGGCAGGGCTGGTTAATCTGCCACTAATGCGCCATCTTTGGTAGCTTATCTGGCACCCTCACATAACCATGGGGTATCTGGGCCCACAGTTCGCCCATCCAAACACTACAGGTTTTCCTTTCACCGTTCAAGCTTGCACCGCCTGTGCACTGAACTCTGCTACAATGCTACAAACTTATTAGGCCATGTGTTTGGCAGAGCTCGGCCTCAAGATGTGCACTGCTCAGGGAGGTCAGGACCATGACAGACTACATTCTATGCATGTCCCTGTAGAGAGGCATCTATGGCTCACACTCTCAGAGGTCCCAAACAGGGACAGGGCCATCTACAGTCCCGCCAAGCACAGTTCCCCCTCCCCTTACATATGAATGTTACCTGTTCATTGCTTCTCAGCAAACCACAACAACGCCCAGAATGTTTCATTTCTAATGGACCAAGTGAGGTACCTTTTGTAAATTGTGTGACTTTTTATTTATTAAAATCAATAAAGTGTGTGTTTTCTGTTAACAACACTGCAAATCAAAAAAGCCCAGTGGCATTTATGAGGCTGTTCTCTGGAAGAACACCAGGGGGTAGCAGCCCCCTTTCAGTGCTCAATGTAGGCAGACTGGGTGTTCACTTCTTCGAGTGGCACGCATGTGTACTCTCTTCATGGGAAAAGAACACCATGCCATGGGGTACCTCTTAGTGAAAAAATTATATGGCAACATATTGTAAAATATAATGCAATATATTAAATAATACATTTCCATTTATAGGAAACTAGCGCTTATATTTATTAATATATTGCGATATATGAATGGACCATGCATGGATATATATTGCAATGCAGAAAAAAACACTATATTGATTGTTTTATTGAAACATTATTGAAACTCTACGCATGTTTAAGAATTATACACATACTTTTACTTTGTCGATGTGCTCTGATTAAGAAAAACGTTTTTTTTTTTTTTTTTTTGCATCTTCTCAAAGGTGTCTCATGACCGCTATATTTCAGATATAGTTTAATAGTGATATTATCATACAGTACACCCAGGTGTTCCTAGCTGATCAACATGGCTAACCTTTTATAAATGTGTACACCTTAATAAATTTATTTAAATTAAACTGGCAAATGGCAAACTTACTTTACATTCTGTACAAATGTCATTTCCAATAAAGAACTAAAATACAATATACAGAATATATATTTTTTATAAAGAAGTGAACACTTTATTAAACATATTTTTGATTACCAATTTATGACTGAATGTTAATAATTTTCTCATGGCCAACCCAATTAAGTCTACAGTACATATAGATTCTAATAAAGACACAATTTTCCACAATTTCTCCTACACATGCTACAAGCCCGCAAATGTTTAAGTGGCCAGTGTGTTAGAGAAATGTGCAGGACATCACCAGGCCTCGATGTCAAGTCAGCAAAAACCACTTTACCAAGCATCATTCATCCAGACCTTTAGGTGGCGGTCCTGCTAAAAAATGAAGTCAGCCTCTCCTGGTAGACGGCTGCATTGACCCTGGGCTTAATGAAGCACAGTGGACCAACACCAGCAGATGACACGGCTCCCCAAATCAACACAGACTGTGGAAACTTCACACTATACTTCAAGCATCTTGCAGTGTGTGCCTCTTCATTCTTCCTCCAGACTCTCCCATCAGACTGCTCTCATCAGAAAAGAGGACTTTGGACCACAGCAACAGACCAATTCTTTTTTTCTCAGGTAAGACACTTCTGACATTGTTTGTTGTTCAGGAGTGGCTTGACAAGAGGAATACGACATTTGAAGCCCATGTCCAGGATCCGTCTGTGTGTGGTGGCTCTTGATGCACTGACTCCAGCCTCAGTCCACTCCTTGTGAAAGTCCTCAACACTTTTGAATGGACTTTTCCTGATAATCCTCTCCAGGCTGCGGTCATCCCTGCTGCTTGTGCACCTTCTTCTTCCACACTTTTCCCTTCCACATTACTTTCTATTAAATGTGCTTTGATACAGCACTTTGGGAACATCCAACTTCCTTTGCAATTACCTTTTGAGGCTTTCCCTCCTTGTGGAAGATGTCTGATGGTTTTCTGCACAACTGTCAGGTCAGCAGTCAAGAAGTTTTAGCGTCCGCTTCTCAAGCGCACTCCGGCGCTTTTTGTGAAGGGGACGAAGAGATTTCCTCTCTCCCCGCAAAATGAATAAATAAATAAAAGAATAAAATAAATATTTAAAAAAATAAATAAATAAAAATCCCCAAGCGCTCAAAGTTAGACGACAGGTTTCTGTCGGGTGGCCAGGGGAGGGGCCTCAATGAGGGTTCCTCCCCTTTTTTGCCGACCTCCATGATGAGTTAACTCTTTCATGGAATAAGCCTTATTCATCCCGTTTTATGATGATACCCCAGATTGAAGAGACGCTTGCGAGCTCTCTCTCTCCTGGGAGCTTATCCTCCCTGAGAAAGCCTACACTCCCAACCAAGCCATGTAGACTAACATCTTTGTTGGTGGGGAAAGCTTTTCAGGCAGTGGGTCAGGCTGGTGCTGCCCTGCACACCATGGCGGTTTTGCAGACATACCAGGCTCACCTGCTGAGAGTTCTGAGCACCTTCGAGTCTATCGACGGCGCCGTGCCACAGATTTATTTCTCTGTGCCACAAGGAAGACGGCCCATGCTGTCGGCCGTTCTATGGCTGCCGCGGTCGCCACAGAGAGACATCTGTGATTTAACCTCACGGTCATTGAGGTCAGGGATCGTGTTTTCCTCCTTGATGCCCCCCGTCTCGCCTTGTAACAATGTCTACACTGTAAACATCGCCGCCACTAGGTTCGGGAGGCAAAGCTCTTCAATTAGACCTCTGTGAGGTTTCTCCCCTGCCGTGCTCAGGAGTCGGGACTGTCAGCCACCCAGTCCCGACCAGGTCTGGTTCCCACGAGGCGTGACGCGCAGAAGGAGAGTGTGCCGAGCCAGCTACCCCCTCGTAGAGACATGGGAGGGACTTGTGGCGCTTCGAAATCCACCTCAAAAAAAGAAAAAAGCACCGGACCTGAGGAGCATTATCTCCACCAAAAAGGAAGTCCTGAGGTTGACGTGCCCAGGACCACAGAGGTGTCTCTCCCCCGGGGAGGGATGTGTAAAAATTCCAATAAGGGATAAAGACTCTTCCCTGGCACCCTCTGGGGGCCGTTGTCTAATCTCCGCTACCACTGGTGTTTCGGGAAGCAGCGGTCTCCAGCAAAATGTTAGGTGCTTGGTTCCTTCCTGCCTTGTGTCAGAATGCCTGACACCAAACACCCCCCCTTCGTTGGACATCGTCCTCCGCGTTTTCAATGGCGTGGTCTTCACTTTCATGAAACCAGACTTTGCTGGGAAAAGGGGCCATAGATCATGTTCCCCTGCCAGATGAGAGATGGGGGGTTGCGTCCAATTTTACATCTTCTTGGCCTGATTATCAAAATGTTGACAGACAAAATGACTGTTTCTCAAATTCAACCAAAGGTTTGGTTTGTGACAGTCAACCTGAATGATGCATATTTTCATATAGAAATATTGCCACAACACAGGAGGTTCCTAAGGTTTGCTTTCGAAGCTTACCAGGATCGGGTCCTTCTATCTGGCCTAGCCCTGTCACCCCGCACATATAAAATGCACGGATGCAGCTCTGGCTCTATGATTCCAGGGCATCCGTATTCTGAATTGTATATACAACTGGCTGATCCTAGCTCAGTCTTAATAACTAGCGCTTCGACATCGGGATGTCATCCTAGCTCATCTCCATTCTTTAGGATTGAGACTCAACGCCACGAAAGGCGTTCTCTTTCCTGTTCAGAGGACAACATATTTGGGAGTCACATAGGATTCGATCACAAGGCGGGCACAGCTGTTTCCCGCTTGTGTCGAACCCATCCTCCAACACCCTGAAGGAAATCAAGCTAGGCCAGAAAGTGACTCTTCATCACTTTCAAAGTTCTTTAGGTCTCATGGCAGCTGTGTCCACGGTGATACCTTTGGGCCTTCTGCACATGAGGGCGTTTTCAGTTGTGGCTCAGAGCCAGGGGATTTCACTCAAGGGCCAATCCCCAGAGGCTAATAAGGGTTACGCGCCGGGGCTTCGTACCCTTTCTATGTGGTTCAGACCCCGGTTTCTGACTTTGGGTCCCACTTTAGGTCCGTCTTGTCGTTGCAAGATGCTAATGACAGACATTTCCCTCACAGGCTGGGGTGCGGTCTTGGATGGCCGTCCAGCACAAGGGAGTTGGAAAGGTCATCTTCTCGCATGGCACACCAATTGCCTCGAAATTATGGCTCTGTTTCTGGCCCTGAAACACTTCCTCCAGCAGTTTAGAAGCTACCATGTCCTAGTGCGGATGGACAACACTGTGGTAGTCTCGTACATACATCACAAGGATGGACATCTCTCACATCACATCAGAACTTAGAACGCTTTACTCCCCTTGAAGCGAGGGAACTAATTTCACTCATCTCTTCAAAATCGTCAACCTGTATATTAGATCCTATACCGACACATTGTCTCAAACAGATAGTACCAGCAATAATAGAACCCCTGTTGAAAGTAATTAACGGTTCACTCAGTAGTGGGTATGTCCCCAAATCCTTTAAATTAGCCATTATTAAACTGCTAATCAAGAAACCTGACCTTGACCCCTGTCTGCTTTCTAATTACAGGCCGATATCAAACCTTCCCTTTATCTCCAAGATTTTGGAAAAGGTAGTATCACAGCAGCTATGTTCACATCTACACAGAAATAGCATAAATGAACTGTATCAGTCAGGATTTAGACCTCATCACAGCACAGAGACAGCACTTGTTAAAGTAGTAAACAACCTCCTATTGGCCTCTGATCAGGGTTGCGTCACTATACTTGTGTTACTGGACCTCAGTGCAGCTTTTGACACCATTGATCATAGTATTCTCCTTCACAGATTAGAAAAGGTAGTAGGAATTAAGGGAACTGCCCTCTTGTGGCTCAGATCCTATTTGACTGATCAGTATCAGTCTGTAGATTTAGATGGTGACCATTCCTCATGTTCTCAAGTGGAGTTTGGTGTTCCACAGGGCTCAGTTTTAGGCCCACTGCTTTTTCCCCTTTACATGCTTCCTCTTGGCAACATAATTCATAAACATGGTATTAGTTTTCATTGTTATGCTGATGACACATAATTATATGTCTCAGCAAAACCAGATGAGAAAAACCAGTTTGCTAAAATTGAGCAGTGTGTGCAGGACATAAGAGATTGGATGTTAATTAATTTTCTTCTGCTTAATCCTGATAAGACAGAAGTTCTAGTCATAGGACCACAAGTAGCTAGAAGTAAGCTTTCTGATCACACTGTAACTTTAGATGGCCTTTCTGTTCCATCAAATGCAACAGTAAAAGACCTTGGTGTATATAGATTATAGATTCCAGCCTTTCGTTTGAAGCACATGTAGATAATATTACCAGGATAGCTTTCTTTCACCTTAGAAATATTGCCAAGATAAGAAACATATTGTCACTAAATGATGCAGAAAAACTAGTTGATGCTTTTATCACCTCTAGGTTGGACTATTGTAACGCCTTACTGTCTGGTTGTTCAACTAGGTGTATAAACAAGCTTCAGTTAGTACAGAATGCAGCAGCGAGAGTCCTCACTAGAACCAGAAGATACGAGCACATCACCCCTATCTTATCTTCACTGCATTGGCTCCCTGTGAAATTTCGCATCGATTTTAAGATACTACTGTTGACATTTAAAGCACTAAATGGTCTCGCGCCGCAGTATTTGAGTGAACTGTTAGTGTCTTACGATCCGCCACGCCTACTTCCATCAAAGGATGCAGGCTGCCTGTCAGTACCACGTATTATTAAAACTACAGCAGGGGGCAGCTTTTTCTTACAAAGCCCCAAAGTTATGGAATAGTCTTCCTGTTAATGTTCGGGACTCAGACACAGTCTCAGTGTTTAAGTCTAGGCTAAAAACTTATTTATTTAGCCAAGCATTTTTGTAAATAGATTAACCTTAGGTAAAGGAGCAGATCTGAGGGACTCATGGACGTAGAGTATTCTGGTGAACTGGTATGTTTAGATGCTGTCCTCCTCACTCTCATTGTTCACTCAGGTTTGTTGACGGTGAGGTGATTGGTTGCTTTACATCTCAGGGAGCCCTCATGTTTGTGTTTCCTTCTGGCTCTCCCTTTTAGTTATGCTGTTATAGTTAGTCCTGCCGGAGTCTGTGACCATACCTAACTGCCATCTCTCCTTATTTTCTGTTCTCTCCTTTTCTGCTCTCTCCTCTCTCTCTCTCACCCTCTCTCCATCTCTCTGACGAGCTATACATGTTCGCTCCTGAGTTGCCAGTGATCCAGACCCCTCTGCCCTCTGGACCCGTCTAACCCGTCCTTTAGTCCTGCTTCTGGCTGTAGATGTCGTCGCATGGATTCCCCGTGTGGTCTGCCTGGATGCGCTTGGTGGCTGGGGATGGTTTCCATTAAGACTGTCCTATCATCGATTGATGCTCTGGGGACCTGTGACTTCAGTTGTTTGATAGCTCAGGACTGGAATCTCCTACAGTCTACCTGAGCCTCCAGGAACAAACTGGACTCCTTTTAATTTTAATTTTAACACATCTCCTGTTACACTGAACTTCCAGTACACATTATTATGCTGATCAATCCCTGCTATCCGTTATCACCCAGATGAGGATGGGTTCCCTGTTGAGTCTGGTTCCTCTCAAGGTTTCTTCCTATTACCATCTCAGGGAGTTTTTCCTTGCCACCGTCGCCCTCGGCTTGCTCATCAGGGACAATCTTATCATTTTGATTCATACACATTGCATACAAATTTACTTCTTTTTATTGTGTAAAGCTGCTTTGCGACAATGTCAATTGTTAAAAGCGCTATATAAATAAAATTGACTTGACTTGAATTGACTGCGCTCGCGCTGCTTAAACAAGCTAGCGCACCAGGTTCTGCTTTGGGCACAGGACAAGTTCCTGTCCCTCAGGGAGATTTACATTCCGGGGCACATGAATGTAGGAGCGGACTTGCTATCCAGACAAGCTATGACACATGGGGACTGGAAACTCCATCCCAAAGTAGTCAATTAAATCTGGGAAAGATTTTATATAGCAGAGGTGGACCTCTGACTCCTCCAGCTCCTCTGGGTCTGGACGCGATGGCCCACACGTGGCTCAGATTACGCCCACAGTTCTGCTCCCAGGAGTCCTGGAAAGGGTCCGTCAACATGGTTTGTGCCTCTTATTAATAGTGCCCCATTGGCCGACCAGAGTGTGGTTCTCGGATCTAATATCTCTCCTCGACGGCTCACCCTAGGTGATTCCACTGAGGAGGGATCTTCTGTCTCAGGCACAGGGGACAATATTTCATCCCGAGCCCGAGCTCTGGAACCTTCACATTTGGTCCCTGAAGGGGACCAACTAAGAGATGCTGGTCTTCCAGCCAGCATAATTAAAACCATTTTAAGTGCCAGGGCTCCCTCCATTAGAAGAACTTATGCCCTCAAATGGAGTGTAGACCCAGTTCACTGCCAGATTGTTTCCGTGCTGGAGTTTCTGCAAGAAAAGTTGTCCTCGGGCATATACCCTAGTACTCTCAGAACGTACGTAGCTGCTATTTCAGCTTGTCATGCACTGACCGATGGGGTTTCTGTGGGGAAGCACCATTTAGTTTCCCATTTTATTCATGGAGCTAAACGGTTGAGGCCGCCCACTACAGCAATGGTCCCTTCATGGGACTTGGCTATCATACTCGAAGGCATGGCTGACACCCCTTTCAGCGCCTGTCAGGCTTCTGTCTCTTAAGTTGGTCTTTCTTATGGCTATTACTTCTTTGAAGAGGATTGGGGATCTGCAGGCTCTGTCAGTCTCCCCATCCTGCCTAGAATTTGCCCTGGGCTAGTCAAAGCTTTTCTGCATCCTCATCCGAACTATCTTCCCAAGGTTCATTCTCGACCATGCACCCAGTCATTCTCGAAGCCTTCTGTCCTCCGCCTTTTGCAGCTCTGAAGCAGGAAAGACTTCACTTACTATGTCCAGTACGTGCTCTTCAGATTTACGTCCACCGCTCTAGCCAGTGGCGTAAGTCAGAGCAGCTCTTTATTTGCCATGTCATTTATATTGCCCTAGCCTATGAGGCGCATGATCACACTTCGCCTCTGGGAATCAGGGCTCAACCAGGGGGATTGCCTCATCAATTGCTCTGGCAAGAGGCGTCCCCCAGCAGCAGGTGTGTGATGCGACAGGCTGGTCCTCTCCACACACATTTGTTAGATTTTATAGTCTGGATGTCAATGCTACTCTGGGCTTGCAGATCCTTGAGTCAGCATCCCAGAGCTAGGTCTGAGACCTCCTTGGCTATTGTGCACACACGCTATACAACCTGGGGGTCCAGACACTTGCAGTGCGGCAGCGTTGGTATTCTCGTTCCCATAGCGTTTTCATGCAGCATCGAGTGTAGCTTTTGAAAGGGAACATCTCGGGTTACTTAGCTGTAAACCTGTTCCCTGATAAAGCGGGAACGAGATGCTGCGTTTTAATGCCGCACTGCTGGCGTGCCTGGACGTCCTTCAGACAAAATTGACCTGAGGATGTTTCCGGTTCACTCCTATTTATAACCTGCAGGTGCACCTTGTTCAATGACGTCATGCCTGGCAGAGGTTATAAGCCGAAGTATTCAGCGGTTTTGACATACACAGGCTTCTCAACCGGAGAACAAAGAGATGTTCCCATAGCGTTTTCACGCAGCATCTCGTTCGCACTTTATCTGGGAGCAGGGTTACAGCTAAATAACCCGAGACGACCCCTTTACAAGTGTTATGGCTTAATTAGCTGATTAGAGTGGGACACTTTGAGCCTAGCATATTGAACCTTTTCACAATATTAAAATTTTCTGAGATTGTGAATTTGGGGTTTTCATGACGCCATACTCATCTCAATTATGACAAGTCACAGCTTGAACTATCTTGCTTTGCATGTAATGAGTCTATCTCATATATTAGTTTCACCTTTTAAGTTACACTTTTGCACAATATTAAATTTTTTTTAGTTTCACCTGTAAACTGTGGAACTTAATTTGCTAGTTTGTGTGTACGTGATATCATCTTGTGTAAAATGATCCTGAAGAGAAAAGGAGAAGAGAGCGGAATACCTTTTCTTCGAGGCTGTTCCACCTTTAAAGTTGAGAGGAATCGGCATTGACGCGTCACTCTTCAAGGACACACAGCTGGGTGCAGGAGATTGGGACCTTTCCACACTTTCAATAAGTAGTTGAGAAAAATTTGTTTTAGCAATTTGATGACTTGTTTTAAATATAAAAAGTAGGATTTTCCTTATGACACCACTTATTAAAAGTAAAGCGTTATATTTAGTATATTCATCACTGAACAGCACTTTATATAGAGGGTAACAAGAACAAGAACTCAATCATTTCTAAAGTTAGATCTGAGGTGAAGAAGAGAGAGGAATACCTTTTCACAGATGATGGTCCATTTGTAAAGTTAAGAGGGATTGGCATTGATTCATTGCTCTTTAAAGACACACAGCTGGACACAGGGGAGACTGGTCTGTCCTCAAGTCCCCTAAACAGTTAAAATAAAAATATTTGGTAGTTTTATCTATATGACGTAGTGATTTATATAATTACACACATTTATATGGTTACATGGTTACAACGCTGACGCAGGGCTTCAAAGAGGGTCAGTGAAATAGGAGTTTGGGAGAGTGCTTATGATGCGCACAGGAAAGACCTTTCAGTTTGGAGATAGCGTTGGATTATTAATTAGAAAACTTAATTAACAAAAGAAATTTTTTAAATAAAACTTAATAAAAGAAAACTGAAAACACAAAATATACAGAGCTCGTCGTCTACACAAGAACGGACGAAGCTTTGGAAACTGAAACAAAACTATATCCTGAGCAATTGAGGGTTAAGGGACTTGCTCAAGGGCCCAACAGTGGCAACTTGGTGGTTGTGGTGTTTGCTTTTTGCACTGGGGTGGAGTCATGTTGGGATAGAAAAGGGTTTTCATCAAATTGTTGGAAGCACAGCATTGTCCCAAGATGTCTCAGGCCATGTCCACACGTAGCCGGGTATTTTAAAAAATGCAAACAGATTTTTGGTCGTTGAAAACGGAGCTTTTGGAAAACTCCGGCCAAAGTGAAGATTTTCCAAAACTCCGTTTTCAGTGGTGGTGTGTGGAGGGGAAACGGAGATTTCGACTTGTTGTAATGTCACATTGTGCTGATGATGTAACTGTCTGTGTGCTAGTCTACTTGACTTGTGCAATAGTGGACGTACATACAGTAAACTAGTGGACTTTTTACATGCGTGTACACACACGTGCAGTTACTCACACATTATGTTAATTAACAGAGGTGCCTGAATGTACTACTAAGCTCACCGCTGCTACACACTGTACAAAACTCTGACTACACACAGACCCCGCAAACAGCGACGGCGGTTTGGGACGAGATCCGGTCGGACTTCTACAAAGCGTAACAGGTAATGACGTTTTGTCTGGGCTTCTGATTGGCCCCCTGTTGATTAAGGAGGCTCCTGACAGCACTTAACAGGGCATTTTGCGGTTTCATGTGGACAAAAATATTTTTAAACCCTAGGTTGTGTGGACAGAATTATTTTTAAAAACGAATAAGAAAAGAAAACTCTTTTTTTTTTTAAATACCCGGCTACGTGTGGACATGGCCTCAGTATGCTCACGCATTGAGATTGTCCTTCACTGGGGATAAGGGGTCTGATTGAAACACCTGAATTTAATAATTAACAGGTTTGGCCAAATACTTTTGTCTATATAGTGTCTGTGCAATACTGTCATGTGTAATAACTATTTTTAGTGTTATATTTAACGTACAGTATATACGCTTGTTCACATGTGCAATATTGTTAAGTCTACTGTCTATATGATTATACATTTTAATAATTGTACTGTTTTATATTTATTTTTGTTGTCCTCATTTTATTCTATTTTATGCACCTTGAGGAGTGACACCAAATTTTTGTTGTTCTCTGTACAATGACAATACAGGATCTATCTATATATATCTTTTTTATCTATTTATTACAGATGGGCAAAAATGTATTCAGTTATGAATTGCGATTCTTTTGTATGGCGATTCACGTTTCCCCACACTGACTCAAAAATCTTTTTTTTTTAAACCTATTATGTTTATAATAGAGATGAACCGGTCAAACAGTCAGTGAGCAGAATTGTCTGCTTTTCAGTTTGACTGGCCGTGACCGGTGATCGGCCGATCAGCCTCAGATTCTAATGATTCTGTACCGAGTGCAGAAGCTTCAGAGTGGGGCAACAGAAACGCATTTCATGGCGTTACATTATTAAAAATTACGTGTGTTAAAGTCCTCTGATCCGGCTTTTTTCCCCAAACTCTGTGAACGAATTTGTCTCAAACCCACTCATTACACACACTTACACCAGTCTCACAACACCGCAAGCACTAATTAGTCAAGAATCAAGTGTGTTAGAAGGCTGCTCAGCCCGCACGCCCAACTATTTGCACATTTCTATCCCATGTGGTAGGAGTGAATTATTTGCTAAGTTTGTAAAGCTTAGGAGATCTTAGGAGTGTCTTCGAAACAACCTTTCACATGGTACGATATTCGTGGACCATTTAGATTTAGAAAACATTTCCAGAAGCCCATATTCCTACGATGGTTGTAGCTATGCCGAAAGAACACATTAAGAGACTTATATAAGTGTCTTGCTGCGTTCCTAAGAACACCTATATTCATACGCCATTCATACAAATGCAAAACTAAGGTGTTCACGAGGTGGCAGTACGGCGTTGTGTGGAGTTTGTGACGTTCTTATGGGAGCCGTATAAAAGCCACATGCGTGCTGTATGATTAATCATTTTCTGCTGGGAGTTTTAGGAGATAACAGCTCATTGCGTCACAATTTCTGGATTGTTACATCTGTATATTTCTGCATATCATGCAGGTAAGGTTCTATGTTGTTTATCTGCAATATTTGCATATATCATCATGTGATCTCTTGAACTTTTCCTGCTGAGGTGCAACTACAATTTTCTTGGCATCACTGACATCTCACTTCATTATAAAATTGATTATTTTCACCAATTTTCTAGCAACAGAGAGAGTGGATAGCTGCCACTTTATATGTGAAATGTGCCGACAGACAGATGTTCCTACCAACTACTCGAGAGTGCTGTATGTGTGCCGTACGAGCACATTAAGACACAAATTTTCATAAGATTGACTTCTGTAAGTTGTAGGAAGGTCCTAATGCAACAATATGTAAGAACTCTACACCAAGCAATAGAAAAGTCAACTTTTTTTTTTCTCAAGAATGCCTTCAATTTGTTTTTGAACAGCAGTTGTACCAACTTCCTAAGGAGGCCGTAGAAATCTATGATCCCACATGAATGTCTAAATTCGTAGAAACAGGGAGATTCATACAAACACATTATTCGTATGGATATTTGTGACTGAGGTTTAAACTCTTGTATTTGAGGTTTAATTGCTGTGCTTGACTTTTCAGTGAGAAAACATGTATTATAAGGAACGGGCTACATTAACTTTCAAAAATCTAATCAAAACTTTATTTATATAGCACTTTAAAACAACTGACAGTTTCCCAAAGTGCTTTACAAGGTTGAAATAAAACATAAAACTTTGGAATAAAACCTATAATAAAACTGGCAGATAAATAATAATAATAAGAAGAAGAAGACCAATAATAAAAATCGGCAGATAAAAGGACGGTGCTCTAGTGGGAATGATATGTGAGAGAAACAGATGTGTCTTGACTCTATATTTAAAGAGGTCCAGGTCTTGAACTAATAAAAACATGAACTGCTCTCCCAAAATCATGGTGTGAGAGGAAAGACTTAAAGATTTAAAATGATAATAAAATCAGGTTAAAATGTAATATTGAATCGGGATATTAATCAAATTGCAATATTTATAGAATCACAATTTGATGCGTTGCTTAGTTTTACTGAACATCCTGCAGAACCAGCCACGACCTCCTGCGGAGTTTCACACCTGCTTCTATTTATTTATTTATTTATTTATTTATTCATGTTTTGTTTGTTTAATATGTAGCTTTCTTTTTTGCCCCTTACTTATTCCCATAAGATTATTATTCTTTTTTTTTTTAAGTTATGGAAATCATAACTTTTTTTAACTAACTTAATAATGCAGTCATAAAACAACCATGTATAACAAAGTTTTTTTTTTTTTTGGAATTTTGAAAATTTAAATACAACAATAAAGTTAGTGTATACAGAGATATACTATGTGTGTATTGTTTTTATTCTAAATGCCTACCTTCGTTTCTTGCGCTGCTTCTTCTGTAGACTCATGTTAGCGGTTCTACGTTTTTCACACTGGAGGCAAAACAGCAGATTATATGAAATATGAAATGACCGTCACACTATATACGCTTAGTTTATTTAAATATAAATTCATTTAGTCTAAATATTATTAAGACACTGAAAATGACTCATGAATGACCAACAGTGTCCAGTTTAGTGGAATATAATCTGAAAGAGAGATTAAGTTAATTAAATTTATATAAACAGGAAGACAATCTAACCACCACACAGTAACCTGGAATCTATTCTTTCTTTCAATCCAAATGTGTCAGGAATCAGTTACTGATAACTGAAGCTCAGTGTGTGATATTCATTAGACAGGAACTTAAAAAAAAAGCTAATTGTAAGGAAAAGTTTTAAAAAATCATTACTGACAGGATTAGAAAATGTGTAACAATAATAAATCTGCCTGTGGAGAGAGCGAGTGTGAGACATGGACACAACACTAAACACATTCACTATAAACCGTTTCATACATATGTTAAATAATATGCTGATATAATTAATACTACATTTACATTTAGGGATTTGACAGACGTTCTTACCCAGAGCGACTTACAAACAGTGCTTTAAAGTTTCTACACTGGACAGATACTTACACTGGGTTACTACTGTAGGTTACTAACTAAGTGCCATCAGTCAAACACTGGTTTGTTTGTTTTCTTCTTTTGGTTGGGGAAAAAGTCCAAGTATTGAAGAAACAGAGAGGTCTTGAGTCGTCGTTTACAGATTGTCTAAGACTCCACTGTAGGGACAACTAGAGGAAGGTCATCCCCCCCCTCCCCCTCCTGCGAGAACAGAAAAGAGTCTGGATGAATGTCTTCCAATATCATACAATATCAATACAAGTGCAGTAATATTTAATGTATCTAATTAGTGAAAATGCTTTATAGTAAAGATTTATTTTTTATATGTTTTTATATTGTGTATAATTGGGTAACAGAGCTCTGTAGAGGAACGACTCTGCTGATAGAAACACACGACTCTGATACTGTATTTCAAAAAAACAGGACTGGAATAAATGATCCGAATCACATGTTTGTATTAAATTAAATTATAAGCATTGTGCTTATGAATGTTTATTATGTGTGTTTGAGAGAAAGATAAAAAGTTCATGGACTCATGGTGTTATTTTTTTCTCCCCACAAATTGCTCCGTGTTTATCTCGTCTGTAAAACACTGTGTTGACGCCGACACTCTCTCTGACAGCACGGATAACCTAGCGGTAGGTTTTGTGGGGACGTGGCAATTAGACATTTAACAGTAATGGCTATGGACATGTGGTGAGTAAGATTTTCTCAAAGTGCCAGAAATAACAGAACCCCTGTGGAAAATAATTAACTCTTCACTCAGCATTGGGTATGTTCCAAAATCCTTTAAATTAGCAGTTATTAAACCAATAATTAAGAAGTCTGACCTCGACCCCTGTCAGCTGTCCAGTTACAGGCCGATATCAAACGTCCCCTTTATGTCTAAGATTCTGGAAAAGATAGTAGCGGAGCAGCTTTGCTGATATCTACATAGAAATAGCATACACGAATTGTATCAGTCAGAATGTATCCTTCATCACAGCACAGAGACAGCACTCATTAAAGTAGTAAATGACCTCCTATTGGCCTCTGATCAGGGTTGCGTCACTATGCTTGTGTTACTCGACCTCAGCTGGCCCGATCTGGCGGCCCGACCCCTTCACAAGGCCAGATCTGGTGGTCCCTCTACTGCAGGGCCACCTCCGTCGACCGTCTCCTTCCCAGTTCTTCTTAAATAAAATTTTTTTATTACTTTTTTTTCATAAGACCTTGTGTCCATGTGTCTGTGGTGCCACCCGTGCTAAACTCGTTACACATTACAACGCGCACACACACGTGGTCACAGTGTTATAGTAAAATGTGTGCAGATGTTGCTATACGAGTGATGCACATGCACAGGGACGATTACCCACAATACTGCTCGTATTTCAGGACCTCGCTCGTTTACCGAGTACATTTTTGCTTGTCTTACAAAACCACTCACAGACCAAGGTACTCATAATCCAAGGTTCCAGTGTATATATAAATATTATACTTTAATGTTACCGTAGTAAAGAAATATATTACGTTATTAATAATAAATAATATACAATCTTTAATATAAATAGTAGTGTAATAATATATAAAACCTGCTATTACAAGTAGCAAAATAATAAAATAAGAACAAATTAAATTCAAATTGTATTTGTCATGTACACAACCATTAACCTGTAATAAATTATAATAATATTTCCAGCTTTTGTCTCTGTACAAGTTATTCTCTCCTTTTACAAAACTTGGGACAGGAGCAAAAAGAGCTGCAATATTTGAACAAAATGTTTTTTTTTTGTGCTACACATGAACCCTAGAATACAAAACTG
Source organism: Clarias magur (assembly GCA_013621035.1). NCBI lineage: Eukaryota > Metazoa > Chordata > Actinopteri > Siluriformes > Clariidae > Clarias > Clarias magur. Next base: position 88,653 of record QNUK01001234.1, read on the forward strand.
CCTCATTTAAATCCACAAAACGCAGCTCACCGTTTACTCATATTTATTTAAAGCACAGGCTTTCCAGGACCAGGATAGTAAACGTGATGACATATGATTGAGCGGCCAGCGCAGTGTCTCCATGTGAGCTCTGTGAAAGTGTGTGGGAAGCGAAACACATCAAAAGAGGGACGAAACCGCGGCACCTTATTGAGGCGCCCTGGACGGACCAAATCTCTGCGCAGCGCGAACCAGTTTCAGTCGCGCAGCGCTGCTGATGGTGGACGGGGTCTATTTCTACCAGAGTCGCGCTCGCTGCCCAGTGGCTCGCGCAGGATTGTGATTCGAGCAGCGCTGCGGGACTGAAACTGGTTCGCGCTGCGCAGAGATTTGGTCCGTCCAGGGCGGCTCAATAAGGTGCCGCGGTTTCGTCCCTCTTTTGATGTGTTTCGCTTCCCATAAAAGCGTCTAAAAGCGGCGCCCCTACATGTGATGTGCTGCGGATAAACCGCGCTTTCAGGAGGAGCAGCTGCTCTGAAATCTCTCTGCTTCATCAGATTATTCATCAGAATCGGGAAATATCTCTGTTCACTGCGGTGTGAGAGATTCAGATCGGATACGAAGGGTTTAGTGATCCTCCGACAGTTCTGCTTTTCAGACTAAAATGGCGTCGCGTGTGTGAGTTTATGTGCGTCAGTCTCTCTGTCTCTTCCTGTGTGTGTGTGTGTGTGTGTGTGTGTGTGTCCGGCCCGTCTCTCTCTGTCTCTCTCTGTCGTCGAACATGTAAATTGCGATGTGTTTTCTGCTGTTCGGAAATGAAGGAAAGCAGAAATAAGCCATGAACTGTTATAATGAATCTTATTCACGTTAGTTATTTGTAAGAAACACCACCGCACACAGCGACCTGTTCACTTCTCTCGGGTTATGTTACTGCGTTAACACCGCGTGATCCAATAAAGAGTAACGGAGTTTAAAAAGTTCAGACAAATATTCTTCATGTATTAAATGATGCTGACGTTCACATATTACAGATTTATGTTCATGTACTCACGGTTATCTGTCCCAGAAAATGACTCGGTGGATTTTTTCTTCTTACCACGAAAACAGCTTCTTACTTTCACTTTGTGAAATAATGAGGAGGAAGTACATGGCGCTTTTTCTCTCTGCGCATGCGCGGCGGAGGAGCGGTCGGGCAGCATAGTGCTGTGTGTCTGTATAGACTGTATATATAATAATAATAATAATAATAATATAATAATAATAATAATAATAATAATAACGCCTTGAATATATGAGGGTGAATCAAAACCTATCCGCAGTCCGACTGTAGAATTTATTCATTAACTTTTAAAAAGACAATTGGACACAC
>QNUK01001235.1:0-92029 GCA_013621035.1 Clarias magur
AGGCGGCGGCGGAGGAAGAGGAAGCTCGCTATCCTCGGCGGCGCATGAAGGCGGCGGCGGAGGAAGAGGATGGAGCTTGTGATCCTCAGCGGCGCATGAAGGCGGCGGCGGAGGAAGAGGAAGCTCGCTGTGCTCGGCGGCGCATGAAGGCGACGGCGGAGGAAGAGGATGGAGCTCGTGATCCTCGGCAGCGCATGACAGCGGAGGAAGAAGAGGAAGCCCGCTGACCTCGGCAGCGCATGAAGGCGGCAGCGGAGAAAGAGGAAGCTTGCTGTCCTCGGCGGCGCATGAAGGCAACGGCGGAGGAAGAGGATGGAGCTCGTGATCCTCGGCGGCGCATGACGGCGGAGGAAGAAGAGGAAGCTCGCTATCCTCGGCGGCGCATGAAGGCGGCGGCGGAGGAAGAGGAAGCTCGCTATCCTCGGCGGCGCATGAAGGCGGCGGCAGAGGAAGAGGAAGCTCGCTAACCTCGGCAGCGCATGAAGGTGACGGCGGAGGAAGAGGATGGAGCTCGTGATCCTCGGTGGCGCATGAAGGCGGCGGCGGAGGAAGAGGAAGCTCGCTATCCTCGGCGGCGCATGAAGGCGGCGGCGGAGGAAGAGGATGGAACTCGTGATCCTCAGCGGCGCATGAAGGCGGCGGCGGAGGAAGAGGAAGCTCGCTGTGCTCGGCGGCGCATGAAGGCGACGGCGGAGGAAGAGGATGGAGCTCGTGATCCTCGGCAGCGCATGACAGCGGAGGAAGAAGAGGAAGCTCGCTATCCTCGGCGGCGCATGAAGGCGGCGGCGGAGGAAGAGGAAGCTCGCTATCCTCGGCGGCACATGAAGGCGGCGGCAGAGGAAGAGGAAGCTCGCTAACCTCGGCAGCGCATGAAGGCGGCGGCGGAGGAAGAGGATGGAGCTCGTGATCCTCGACGTCGCATGAAGGCGGCGGCGGAGGAAGAGGAAGCTCGCTGACCTCGGCAGCGCATGAAGGCGACGGCGGATGAAGAGGAAGCTCGCTGTCCTCGGCGGCGCGTGAAGGCGACGGCGGATGAAGAGGACGCTCGCGATCCTCGAAGGCGCTGTGCAGCGGCAGCGGCTCGCTGTCGACGAAGCAGCTACGTGCCAGAATATAGAGCTCGCTGTCGTCGCCGCCGATGTGCGGCGGAAAGAGGAGCTTGTCTTCATCGTCGCCGCTGCTGAGCTCGCTTTCGTCGTCGACACTATATAGCAAATAGTAGAGCTCGCCGCTGTCATCCTTGAAAGCCTTGTAGTAGAGCTCACCGTCTTCGTCGTCGCTGTAAGGCGGGAAAGGAGCTGGCAGGTCTGGACCTTCCTCGAGGGCGAAGCTGCAACAGTAGTTCCTGGAGGTCAGCTACCTGCTCCTGCAGGTTACGAATGCGCCCTTCATTCCTTTTGGCGCTCCGCCCGACGCTGCTCCAGTCTAGCTGGGAGGCTGCTCCCGGCTGCGCATACCGCCCACACGCTGTTCCTTGTAGCCGCATGCTGTGAGGTGTACCTCCACCCTGGTCACCGCCGAATCTGGACCTTCCGGTCTCTGCACTCCGGTCGGTGCGGGGACTCATGTCACCCCGAGCTGCTCCACCTCTGAACGGCGTGCGCCGTATCGCCAGCCGGCAGCCATTCCAGTCTCGCTGCCGTCTCAGCTCCTCCTGCTCCTTCCTGTCCGCTTTCCTTCTTCGCTTTCTACTATGCCGCTTGGTTCTCCTCCTGCTCTCCGCGTCGGTTTCCCAAGCTTCCAACATCGTTGCCCCCCCCAAAAGAATCTCCCGGGGGAAGGGCTCCTCTGCTATGCCTCTTTTACGGTCTTGCATTATGTCACGCTTCTGGGTGCGACGCATAAATGCAGAGGATCCAGGTGGTTCAGGGAAACTATGATTATTTTATTTAAACATAAACACAGGGAAATGAACAAAACAGATATACTTTAAATGAAAACGAAACCAAAACACGAATAAAGACACAAGACATACTCCTTAAACTTATTGTAACAAATGCAAGACAAAAACTAGAACTCAAACACACCTTTTATAATGAAATTAATGATCAACTCGGATCAGGTGCGCGCCCACGTGACCTGACCGAGTTGCGGACTGGGAAATGAAGTATATAACTAAAACTTAAAAGAACTACACAAAATGTCTTAGGGCGCTTTGGCGCCCTCTAGGGGTTATCCCTGACAAAGAGACAGTTCACAAAATCAGCAACTAAGGAATGAAACGGTTACACATCACCAACTTGGTACATGGTTGGTGATACCAGATGGTACAAATCTGCAAAGCAACTTGCTTGCACAAGAGAGAATGAATTTCACATCTTCACTCAAACGGTATAGACCAGCACACATCCCTTGAATACGGATGTTTCACAACCCCCTGGCAGTTGCTGACCACTCAGAATGCATTTCCTCTGGGCCCCAGAACAGAGAACATACAACGGTTTAGGGACACGTACTATGTTAATCAGTTAAAGTATGCCAGTAGGGCAAAAAAAAAAAGGTATGGCTTAAGGAAAATAAACCATGTTTACATCCAGGAGAACAAAGATGAATGTTGTACAGACGTTCATCGGAAAGACGCCTTTGAGCCTCCAATGACACAGCGTCAGGATTGACCCAAATGGGCGCGAGCTTCACCAATATGGCAGTAAAAAACTGCATTTTACTTTGCTGTAAAATCAGAGCTTGCATTAAAGATCTGTTTGTTGAGAATTGACACCTGCTTTCCGTGTATTCTGTCCGTGTGCCAGACCTGTTACACTGGTGGAGAAGGCAGCCACATAGAGCCCAAATAGGATGGATCCACAATGGTCCCCTGAGGAATACCTCAGGCAACTGCTGAAAACAAGCATCAAACAGCATACTGTATGCTACTAGAGCAACTTTTGGTTTACAGGCAACGGTAGCTGAGATTTTATCTTCAACACAGAGCCACACAAGAGGTGAGGACTCTTCTTGAAAGGACTCTTCTTGATCCATGCTGTGACACAGAACACCTGCTCATTAAGCTTAAACCTCATGACAATTTTAAAGCACCCCCCCACGCATGTTTGAGCCACTTGCTGAGCAAGGTGGCTGTGGCCACATCACAAGTGGAGTGGCATTATTATACCGCTGCTATCAGGTGAGGCACCGTGTTCTTATTTTTCTCTTTCAAGTAGTTGAGAGCTCTCCTACCAAAATAGCGGAAAGCACTGAGCACGAGATAGCCAGCAAACATGCAAGAAATGGTAAGCGCATTGGATTGCAGACTAAAAACCCTTATACTTAGACAGGAAGAAAGATGAGTAAGTGACAAGTTTGTGCCTTGAATCTACTCCCTGCTTTGCAAAGAACCGGCTGGGTGAAGATTAACGGAGGAAAGCCACTTCCACACAGGGTATGGATGGTGCAGCTGCCCACAGGCGGTGGAAACAGAGACTGAAAGTGAGGCTAATGATCCCTCTAACCCCTTACTGTCCTTTCTCAGCAGATGGGAAAAGACAATTTTGCCCATATACAATGCAAGGTTACCTGCCTCAAACACTGCTGGGAACAGGTGGCATTTAAAGAGGGTAAAGCAAGAGTGGCCTCACAACCGTGGCCAGCCATATATTTTATCAATAAAAATGATCTGCTTTATTCTTTATTATCTTTTGGTGGTTCCCCAGGTGAAGGTTGACACAGTGATGCACATGGCACATTCCATGCCTACTGAGGCAACTTCTGCCAGTGCTGTCCAACCTGTTCGCAATGTGTGCAGACTGTTGAAGATTAAGCAGATCTACACGTCATTTGCCATTTGCAGAGCAATTGGAGTTGCTGCATGTCCTGGAGCAAATGCTTTTGCATCATTTGAGCTGTTGTTCGGCTGCCAGCCACATGGCCTGCTCGTTGTCACTAGGGAGGCATAGAAGGAACAGCCCTCACCATTTAGGTAGGTGATTGAATTTGTACAAGACCTTCAAAATAATATCATAAAAGTTATCCCTATTGTAAAACAGCATCTGTGGGAGGAGCAGGAACAAGAAGTGTGTCTACGGCTGACCTACAGTAGGGGCCGGGTCATTGAATTACTCTCTTCAACTGCAAAAACACTGAGTTATACCATATCAATTTATTAAATTAACCTATTGAGCCTGGATTGGATTGAACCTATTCCATGCTCGTCAGGCCTCTCTGTCCACTACAGAACAAAGCTGCAACCTGGTTCTTTGGGGAGAGAATCTGATTTCCCACATCGAACCAAGAACCAGGAGCTGAGTGAGCTGGTGGAGCAATTCTCTAACGACCTGGGGCACCTTGTGTGCCACAACATTTATGCATTTGGCAGACACTCTTATCCAGAGCCACTTACAAAAAGTGCTTTGAAGATTACATCACTGGATAGATACTTACACTGGGTTACTAGGTTACTAACTAAGTGCCATCACTCACTCTCTCTCACTCATCTTCATTATCGCTTAATCCTGTATTCAGGGTCACGGAGAGCCTGGAGCCTATCCCAGAAGACTTAGGTGTGAGAACTTGGGAAAGTTGAAAACGAGACATGCTACTGAATTCTGGATCAGTTGCAGAGGATGAATCGTGGACAGAGGCAGACCTGCCAGGAGTGAGCTGCAGTAGTCCAGGATTAAAATAACAAGCGACTGAACAAGCACCCGAGTAGCCTGTGAAGAAAGAAATGGGCGGATTCTTCTGATGTTGTAAAGAAGAAATCCACAAGAGCGAGTAAGGTTAGTGATGTGTAGGGAATGTCACTATCTTATTGTTGTCCAGGGATATCACAAGGTCTTGACCTGGGGATGAGTCACCAGGGAATGAAAAGCATTTCAGACATTCTGAAATCTGGGTGGAAACCTAAGAATCTGAGGAAGGAACATTCTCCCAAGTTTTTCTGACAGAATAAGTTGTGCATCATCTGCATAACAATGATATGAAAATCCATGTGATGATATTACCTTACCAAAAGACTGGGTATAGAGGGAGAACAGAAGAGGACAAAGTGTTGAGTCCTGTGGGACACCAGAAGAGTGTCGGCATGGGGCAGTTGTGGATCCCCTCCATGTCACCTCATACGGAAGCAAACCATTTCCACACTGTTCCACAGATTCCAAGGCTTGTAAGAATAGATAATACAATATTGTGGTTCACTGTGTCAAATGCAGCTGACAGGTCCAGGTCGATGAAGACAGATGACAGTTTAGCAGATCTAGCAGCATGGAGCTTCTCAGTGACTGACAGAAGGGCAGTCTCTGTGGAATGTGCCACTTTGAATCCAGATTGGTTTAGATCATTAAGGTTGTTCTGTGAGAGATAAGGACTCATTTAGTTATAAACATTCTTTTTAGGAATTTTGGAAATAAAAGAGAGAAGTGATACCAGGCAGTAGTTAACTTCTGTTGAGTCCAGACAGGGTTTCTTGATTATGGGAACAACCGTTGCCTTCTTAAAAACAGCAGGAATCACGAACATAACAAGACGATATGTAATGGTTGATGATGGTTGTGGTGATGGGAAGGAGCATTGTAAAAGGGATCAAGTCTAATGAATAGGTGGTGGGGTCGGATGACGAGTTGATCTGCTGAATCTCATCGGATGACAGGTTGGAGAATTCTGGTAAGGTAGGCAAGGGAAGGTCCTGAAGTTCTGATACAGGAGTTGGGTTGGGAGGGAAGGACTGGCGATTGCTGTAATTTTCCTGACATTCAGACACTGCCCAGTGCCATTATTCACCAACACCCATATCGAGCCCAGGAGGCCCACCGTCACGCCATTAATGCTGAGGTGGACAGCATGTTACGACATGGCATCAGGTAATCGTAATCAGGAGTTGATGAGCCTCTGTTCTAGCCCCACCTTCAAAGTGTCCAAGCCTGATGGGTCAACCAGGTTTTTTAGTGACCTTCAGCATTTTCATGCTATTTCCACCTTTGATGCTTACCTGCTTTCTTGTGTAGATGATCTTGTTAACCATTTGGGAAAGGCCCCTCAGCCTGACCAAGGGGTACTGGCAGGTTGCCTTTACGCCAGAGCCCTAATCTAAGATGGTCTTTTCGACCAACCACTGCCACTAGCAGTACTGGGTCCTCCCATTTGGGATCCATGGTGCCTTAGGTACATTTCAGTGGCTCATAGACATTGACCTCAAGTCCGATCGCCCCTACACTGTTGCATACCTCGACAATGTTTTTAATTCATTAATGTAGATAGGAGGATCATCTACCCTCACCTGACAACAAAGAAAAAGGTAAATGCCTTTTTGGGGCTGGTAAACTATCACTTTCACTTTGTGCTTGCTTTCTCCTCTGCGTCAGGACCCCTATCCGACATCCTGAGAAAGCAGCATCTTGATTCCAGACAAATAAGATTAACGTTATGGAGTGGCCAGTCCAATCCCCAGACCTTAATCCAATAGAAAACTTGTGGGCTGGATTTTAAAATGCTGTTCCTGAGGCAAAACCAAGAAATGCAGAGGAATTGTGGCATGTAGTACAATTGTCACAGTTGTGAAGCAGTTCACAGAAACCATGGTTATCCAACTAAATATTGGTTCAGAGATGTCAAAGAAAGATTAAACTTCAAGCATTTCTTGTGTAAACTAATAATACATTTAGCACATTTTTTCTTTATGTAGTAATTCAGAATAGAATGTGCAGGGTGTCCAATGCATTTTTGTGATTATATAAATCACAATAAGATATATTTAGATAATATTTATATATAGTTATATTGTGATATTGTAATTTACATGAGTACAACTCACAATAAGTTGGGGATATTGTGAGAGACTCAGTGGACTTTGTGTTTGTTTCACAGACATTTTTGGGATAGGGAGGCAATTGTATTGGCGTGAGAGACCACCTGGCCATGATGCGCCTTCGGGTCAATGGCAGGCAGTCAGATGTTGCTCGTGAACTTGGTGTGTTTCAAAGTGTCATCAGAAGACTTGCATCAAGACACATAATTACTGGCAGAGTTCATGACAGACCCAGGAGTGGATCCCCACGAGTGACAAACCGCAAAGATGACCAGTACCTAAGAACCTATGCACTCAGACATTTTGATCAACTGCCACACAGCTGCAGGCCTATTTACCAGATGTGAGGGGTACTAGGGTTACCAGACAAACCATTCGCAACCGACTCCACCGCTATGGCTTGAATGGCAGATAACCATTGCAGGTGACTCCACAGACAACGCCGTGAACATTTGCTGTGGGCACAAGACCGTGTGACCTGGACAATGCAGCAGTGGTCTACTGTCCTGTTCACTGATGAGTGTCGGGTCACCGTTGCTGGAGAATGCGAGGTGAGCGATATGCTGAGGTCAACATGGTCCCCACCGTTTGGTTTGGTGGAGGGGGTGCAACAGTCTGGGTTGGCATCACCAGTCAGCGCAAAAACAGATTTGGTCATTGTAGATGGTTCAGAACTGCACATTCTTATCATTATCATCCCCTAATTCCGCCAGCACACCCCTAACTTTCTGTTCATGAATTAGCATACTTCACCACACCATGGCAGAATTGTCCCAGCTCGACTTCAGGAAGTTGGAGTGCCTCATGGTATGGCCATCAATGTCCCCTGACCTGAACCCCATAGAGCACATCTGGTACCAGTTGAAGCAGAGACTGGATGATTGTACTCCAGCCCCATGTGACCTGGCATGCGTGTAGCAATTGTGGAAGAGTGGAATGCATTGATTCAGAACAACATCATTAGGCTTGTGAGGAGTATGAGACGTTGCTGTCAAGCTGTCATTGTGGCAAATGGTGTAAACACCTGCTACTGAAATTGTCAATTTTTGTTATTTGGGGCTATCCTTATTATTGTCTACATTTTTGGGGTAATTAATATTAAACTAATGAAAATGGTGCTTCTTCTTATGCATTATTAGTAATATCAAAAGGAACTTATATATATATATATATATATATATATATATATATATATATATATATATATATATATATAATATGTATGTAACACTGTTTACATTTGTGTGTGTAAAACTCAAATAAGAGAGTGGGATGGGTTACTGTGTAATATGAGAAGAGGGAGAGGACACACACACGCACACACACACACACACACACACACACACACACACACACACACAATTCCACTTATCTGTCAAGATTTATTTTTACTTTTTTTTAAAGGTAAAGTGCAGGTTAACTTGTTTTTTGTTTACTTTATATTTTGTATTCATTATTTTTATGTATTCATTTTTGGGGGCTGTTTAATGAATTATTTCAGTTTTCATTATTTCTCAAGAGAAAATTTTATTTGGTTTATGAGTGTTTTGATATATGATCCTGGAGCCAATTATGTCCGTAATCCAAGGTTCCACTTTATACAAGAATCCCCTATCCCACCCCTGCTGTTAAAAAAAGAACTTTTACTCTGTGTAAAATTTTAATTAGCTTCTTTTTACTTGAGGTGATCTTTACGATGCTAACTTTACTAGTACTTCAGTGAAATTTCACTGAAGTAACAGTATCTGTACTTGAGTACAAAAGTTTATTACTCTTTCCACCTCGGTGCAAAACTCATCAAGCACTATGATTAAACTTTCTTTCATGAAGATCTTCACAGGAAAGCAAGACCAAAACTTACTGCTGCAGAGGTGAAGTTAATTTAGAGTCACCAGCCTCAGAAATCACCAATTAACAATCAGCACCTCAGATTAGAGCCGTTATGAAGCTTTACAGAGCAGAAGTAGGAGATACATCTCAATATCAACTGTTCACAGGAGATTATTGTATACTTTGGATAATGCCTTCAGTATTATTTTACATCAGGACCGACCAGTTATTACTGTTCCGTTTCAAAAGCTACACTCGATGCTGCGTGGAATCGATATGGGAACATCTCTTTGTTGCTCGGTTGTGAAGCCTTTGCATGTCAAAATCGCCGAATACCTTCGGCTTATAACCTCTGCCAGGCATAACGTCACCGAATAAGGTGCACCTGCAGGTTATAAATACACACGTGGACAAAATTGTTGGTTCCCTTCGGTCAATGAAAGAAAAACTCACAAGGGTTACATAAATAACTTTAATCTGACAAAAGTAATAATTAAAAAAAAAATTCTATGAATGTTAACCAATGAAAGTCAGACATTGCTTTTTAACCATGCTTCAACAGAATTATATAAAAAAAAAAAAACTCATAGAACATGCCTGGACAAAAATGATGGTACCCCTAGAAAATACTGAAAATAATGTGACCAAAGCGACATGTTAATTCAAGGTGTGTCCACTAATTAGCATCACAGGTGTCTACAATCTTGTAATCAGTCAGTGGGCCTATATATAGGGCTCCAGGTCGTCACTGTGTTGTTTGGTGACATGGTATGTACCACACTCAACATGGACCAGAGGAAATGAAGGAAAGAGTTGTATCAGGAGATTCGAAAGAAAATTATAGACAAGCATGTTAAAGGTAAAGGCTATAAGACCATTTCCAAGCAGCTAGATGTTCCTGTGACTACAGTTGCACATATTATTCAGAAATTTAAGATCCATGGGACTGTAGCCAACCTCCCTGGACGTGGGCGCACGAGGAAAATTCATGACAAATCAAAGAGACGGATAATCCCAATGGTAACAAAAGAGCCCAGAAAGACTTCTAAAGAGATCCAAGGTGAACTTCATGCTCAAGGAACATCAGTGTTAGATCGCACCATCCGTCGTTGTTTCAGCCAAAGTGGACTACATGGGAGACGACCAAGGAGGACACCATTGTTGAAAACAAATCATAAAAAAGCCAGACTGTTATATGCCAAACTACATGTTGACAAGCCACAAAGCTTCTGCGAGAATGTCCTATGGACAGATGAGACAAAAATGGAACTTTTTGCCAAGGCACATCAGCTCTATGTTCACAGACCAAAAATGAAGCATATCAAGAAAAGAACACTGTCCTTACTGTGAAACATGGAGGAGGCTCTGTTATGTTCTGGGGCTGCTTTGCTGCATCTGGCACAGGATGTCTTGAATCTGTGCAGGGTACAATGAAATCTCAAGACTATCAAGGGATTCTAGAGAGAAATGCGCTGGCCAGTGTCAGAAAGCTGGGTCTCAGTCGCAGGTCATGGGTCTTGCAACAGGACAATCACCCAAAACACACAGCTACACACACCCAAGAATGGCTAAGAGGAAAACATTGGACTATTCTAAAGTGGCCTTTTATGAGCCCTGATCTCAATCCTATTGAGCATCTTTGGAAGGAGCTGAAACATGCTGTCTGGAAAAGGCACCCTTCAAACCGGAAACATTTGAAGCAGCTTGATCATGAGGAGTAGGCCAAAATACCTGCAGAGAGGTGCAGAAGTCTCATTGACAGTTACAGGAATCGTTTGATTGCAGTGATTGCCTCAAAAGGTTGTGCAGCAAACTATTAAGTTAGGGGTACCATCATTTTTGTCCAGGTCTGGTTAACATTCATAGAATTCTTATTTATTCTTACTTTTGTCAGATTAAAGATATTTCTATGACCATTGTGAGTTTTTCTTTCATTGACCGAAGGGTACCAACAATTTTGTCCACCTGTGTAGGAGTGAACTGGAAACATCCTCAGATGTTTTTGTCTTCAGAACCACTTTGTGTTTGCGTGTGCATGTGCAAGCCATAACAAAAGCGAAAATAAAAAGGAAAATAACAGCATTAACTCACCGATATGGCGGAGTTGCTTAAGAGATGCGTGCCTCCGTGCGATAGATCTCTTTCGGAGAGCGATCTTCATGAATTTTGTCTCGAGTGCTTGGGGGAAGAACTCGCTCGCCTAGGGCTTCAGGGAGACTGTGAGTACTGTGATCTTCTACTGTGATCTCGTGTTGATCTGGCAGATGCGCACAAGATGGAATTTCCGATTTCTCTCTCGCTCTCTCCAGATCAGGAAGTTTTAGCTTCCGCTTTGCAAGAGCGCTCCGGCACTTCTTGTGAATGAGTGGAAGAATCCTCCGCTCTCGCTTCCATGGAAGTAGCCTCCTCACAACGCTCCTCCAGTGCTGACAGAGCTTATGAGGAATTATTAGAGGTTATAACGCGTGCGGTCGAGTGATTGCATATCGACTGGCCGCAGCAGCGAGATTCCCCCAAGCGTTCGAGATTGAATGGTTTCTTCCTGTTGCCATCTCAGGGAGTTTTTCCTTGCCACTGTCGCCGTCACCCTTGGCTTGCTCATCAGGGACAATCTCATTATCTAGTCACATTTTTCTTACACATATATACATTTCCATTAGTCTTCTTTTCATTTCTGTGAAGCTGCTTTGAGACAATGACGATTGTTAAAAGCGCTATAGAAATAAAATTGAATTGAATTGAATTGAAAATTGAACGACAGGTTTCTGTCGGGTGGCCGGGGGGGAGGAGCCTCAACGTCTCTCCCTCCCCTTCTTTGGTGACCTCCATGATGAATTAACTCTTTCATGGAGCAAGCCGTATTCATCGCGTGTTTTTGTGCCTTCGACTTATTCGAATATCATTGATGCGAAAGCACGTGGTTATATGATGGTGCCCCAGATAGAAGAGACATTTGCGGGCTATCTCTCTCCTGGGACATCATTCTCCCTGAAAAAGCCTACTCTCCCCTCCAAGACATGCAGATTGACATCTGCTTTGGTGGGGAAAGCTTTTCAGGCCGCAGGACAGGCTGGCGCTTCACTGCACACCATGGCGGTTTTTCAGGCTTACCAGGCTGACCTGCTGAAGGACCTGAGCACCGGTGGGATTATTGATAACAGGGCATTTGCAGAGCTGCGCCAAGCCGCAGACCTGTCTCTCCGTGCAACCAAACAGGCGGCCCGTGCTGTGGGCCGTTCTATGGCTGCCATGGTATCCACAGAGAGGCATCTGTAGCTGAACCTCATGGGCATCAAGGATAAGGATCGTGCTGTGCTCCTTGATGCCCCCCTCTTGCTTTCCGGCCTTTTTGGCGACATTGTTAATTCCGTCGCCACTAGGTTTCGGGCTATATGAACAGGTTTTTGGGAGGTTCCTTCCCCGCCGTGCTCAAGAACCGGGACCGTCGGCCACCCGGACCCGGCCAGGTCTGGCCCCTATCAGGCGTGAGGTGCAGAAGAAGAGAGTGACCAGCCGCGCACCATCCCCTACCCCCCTACCCCCCCGTAAAGACTGGGATGGGGCTCGCTGCTCTTCTCAAAAATCTGCTTCAAAAAGACCGGATCTGAGGAGCTTCCTCTCTTCAAAGAAGAAGCCCTGAGGTTCGTCCGTCTGGGGCCATGGGGGTGTCTCCCCCCAGGGAGGAGCGCCTGGATTTTCATCACAAAACAGGGCCTCCTCCCTGGCACTCCCGGGAGGCTGGTGTTCAATCCCCGACACCATTTGTGTTTCGGGGAGCACCGGTCTCCAACAAAAAGTTGGGTGTTCAGGCATCTCCTGCCACAGTTCAGGATACCCAACACCTAACATCCCTCCATCCAGCCAAAGTGTCAAAGCTCGTGCCGCTTTCAGAGAAGCTGGCAACGTGGAAACTACTGCCGGGCGTATCTCCTTGGGTACAAAGGACTGTAGGCACAGGCTACAGGATTCACTTTGCACATCATCCTCCGCGTTTCCACGGCGTGGTCTCCACTTCCGTGAAACCGGACCGAGCACATCTGCTGGCCCAGGAGTTACAGACTCTGCTGGGCAAAGGGGCCATAGAACATGTTCCCCTCGGAGACAGAGAGTCGGGCTACTACAGTCTGTACTTTTTGGTGCCCAAGAGAGGGGGTGGGTTGCATCCAATCTTGGATCTTCACAGCTTGAACCACTATCTCAGGAAATCCAGATTCAAAATGTTGACTGTCAAAATGATTGTTTCTCAAATCCATCTAGAGGATTGGCTTGTGACAATCAATCTCAAGGACGCATATTTCCATATAGAAATATTGCCACAGCACAGGAAGTTCCTGAGGTTCGCTTTCGGGGGCGAAGCTTACCAGTATCGGGTCCTTCCATTTGGCCTAACTCTGTCACCCCGCACATATACAAAATGGATGGATGCAGCACTGTCTCCTTTATGACTCCAGGACATCCGTATTTTGAATTCTGTCTCAGGAGCTAGCGCATCAACATCGGGATGTCGTCCTAGCCCATCTTCATTCTTTAGGATTGAGACTCAACACGACAAAAAGTGTTCTCCTTCCTGTTCAGAGGACAACATTATTTGAGTGTCACATGGGATTCGGTCACAATGCGAGCACAATGCGGTCACAGTTGTCTCCTGCTCGTGTCGAATCCATTCTCAACACCCTGAAGGAAATCAAGCTAAGCCAGAAGATCACTGTTCATCACTTTCAGAAATCTTTAGGCCTCATGGCTGCTGCGTCCGCGGTGATACCTTTGGGCCTTCTGCACATGAGAGCGTTTCAGCTGTGGCCAGCTGAAGAGCCAGGGGGTTTCATTCAAGGGCCAACCCCCAGAGGCTAATAAGGGTTACGTGCCGGGGGCTTCGTACCCTTTCTACGTGGTTCAGACCCCGGTTTCTGACTTTGGGTCCCACCCTAGGTCCGTCTTGTCATCACAAGATGCTAATGACAGACGCTTCCCTCACGGGCTGGGGTGCGGTCTTGGATGGCCGTCCAGCACAAGGGAGCTGGAGAGGTCATCTTCTCATGTGGCACATCAATTGCCTCGAAATGATGGCTCTGTTTTTGGCCCTGAAACACTTTCTCCAGCAGTTGAGAAGCTACCATGTCCTAGTGCGGGTGGACAGCACTGCGGTAGTCTCATACATAAATCGCCAGGGTGGACTGTGCTCACGCCGCTTGAACAAGCTAGCGCACCAGGTTGTGCTTTGGGCACAGAACAAGTTCCTGTCCCTCAGGGTGATTTATATTACAGGGCATATGAATGTAGGAGCAGACTTGCTATCCAGACAAGCTGTAAAACATGGGGAATGGAAGCTCCACCCCGAAGTAGTCAGTCAAATCTGGGAAAGATTTTACGTAGCAGAGGTGTACCTCTTTGCAGCACAATGCCCCCTTTACTACTCTCTGACTCCTCCAGCTCCCCTGGGTCTGGACGCTGTGGCCCAGATTACACTTTTATGCGTTTCCACCTATAGTTCTGCTCCCAGGAGTCATGGCGAGGGTCAGTCAACAGGGTTTGCGCCTCTTATTGGATCTAATATCTCTCCTTGACAGCTCACCCTGGGTGATTCTAGTGAGGAGGGATCTTCTGTCTCAGGCGCAGGGGACAATACTTCATCTACTTCGACAATACTTCATATTAGATTAGGGCCCGAGCTCCGGAACCTTCACGTTTGGCCCCTGAACGGGACCAACTAAGACATGCTGCTCTTTCAGCCAGCATAATTGAAACCATTTTAAGTGCCAGGGCTCCCTCCACTAGAAGAACTTATGCCCTCAAATGGAGTGTATTTGAAAATTGGTGCATGGCAAGACATGTAGACCCAGTTCACTGCCAGTGTTTCAGTGGAGTTTCTGCAAGACAAGTTGTCCTCGGGCTTATGCCCTAGTACGCTCAGAACATACGTAGCTGCTATTTCAGCTTGTCACGCTCTGAATGAATCGGTTTCTGTGGGCAAGCACCATTTAGTTGCCGGTTTTATTCGTGGAGCTAAACGGTTGAAGTCGCCCACTAGACCAACGGTCCCTTCATGGGACTTAACTATCGTACTCGAAGGCCTGGCTGACACCCCTTTCGAACCACTAGAGTCAGCGCCTGTCAGGCTTCTGTCTCCGTCTCGGGTTACTTTTTTATGGCTAATACTTCTTTGAAGAGGATTGGGGATCTGCAGGCTCTGTCAGTCTCCCCATCCTGCCTAGACTTTGCCCCTGGGCTAGTCAAAGCTATTCTGCATCCTCACCCGAACTATTTTCCCAAGGTTCCATTCTCGACCATGCACCCAGTTGTTCTTGAAGCCTTCTGTCCTCCGCCTTTCACAGCTCCGGAGCAGGAAAGACTTCACTTACTGTGTCCAGTACGTGCTCTTTGGATCTACGTCCACCGCACAAGCCCATGGCGTAAGTCAGAGCAGCTCTTTATTTGCCATGGGGGTCGCAACCGGGGGGCGGCTGCCACTAGACAGACTCTGTCACACTGGGTGAGAGATGCCATTGCTTGGCTGTAACCCATTTCCCTGATAAAGCGGGAACGAGATGCTGGCGTGCCTGGACGTCCTTCAGACAAAATTGACCTGAGGATGTTTCCGGTTCACTCCTATTTATAACCTGCAGGTGCACCTTATTCAGTGACATCATGCCTGGCAGAGTTTATAAGCCGAAGGTATTCAGCGGTTTTGACATGCAGAGGCTTCACAACCGGAGAACAAAGAGATGTTCCCATAGCGTTTTCATGCAGCATCTCGTTCTCGCTTTATCAGGGAACAGGGCCAAGTAACCTGAGATGGTTTTGTAGATCAATTAAGCTTAGATATGCAAATCAGAAATTGTAAAATTTGACCAACTATAAGGATGACACTAATCATGATATTATCCTTTTGCTTATTTTAGATAATTTGTTCTTCAGAAAGTCAACCATGAAGATCTTCCGGTGTTTTATTTGCAGCATATGGTTCAGCAGTGTAGGTATGTGTCAACTTTTAATAAAATGAAAGAAACAAACACCTCAAAATGTATAATAACTGAATAAAGATGCTAAAATAGTTTCTACCTTAAAGCAGACTCTCAGCTCGTATCAGCTCAAGTGGGTTCCACAGCTGTCCTGCCGTGCGAGTGGAGAAATATCTCGGTCCCAACGCCTCATGTTCAGTGGAACACAGATACTGAGATTGTGTTTGAGAGAAAGGGTGAGCAGCTGTTTGAGGGTGAGGGATATGAGAACCGTGTGGACGTTCCTCAGGACAAGCTGCTTGAAGGAAACTGTTCCCTGCTGCTGAAGAACGTCAGTGTCACTGATGCAGGCATCTACCAGGGCCACCTGTCTGTGAAGCGCATGAACAGAGCCAGCTCTACCAAATGGATTTTAGTACAGACCCTCGAACTCTCAGTTGATGGTACGTAGATATCAGAAAAACATGGAGTTCTGCATTTTAATTGGTCAGCAATAAAATAAGCTGCAGGTTTATTTTAAAGCACTAATTTGAATATGTTATAGTTTAAACAGGCACTGGTATGAAAGGAATTCATTTTATTTATAAATACACTGCTCATAAAAATAAATAAAAGACAATAGATTAATTTAAAAATCAGATATCAATGGGGGAAAAAATCATGCTGGATAGCTATACTGATATGAATTGGGTAATACATTAAAAACAAATGGATGCCACATTAAATAAATGAGAAAAATACAGACCTATAAATAGCTGAATCCAAAGACGTAAAAAACATTGAAAATAAAATGCTGTTAGTCCATTTTGCTGACATTTTATTGCAGCAACTCCAAAATGGTACCGTACACAGTAGTACATTGCATGACAATGTTGGGCCATCCTCCTAATTACACTTCCAGACCCTGGAGGTGCAAGATGACAGTGTATCATTCCTATCATTCGAATATCCAAGCAAATTTCCCTCATGAGAAAAAAATTAATCTTTGATTCATTCCACAACCCACACGGACACATGGACACACTAGCTTGGGAAGAAGAGGGTAAGTTGTGTGTAGGACAACTTTCTCTCTCTCTCACTCTCTCTCACACACACACACACACACACACACACACACACACACCAGTTTACCAAATAGGGACTCACCCTCACACAAGCGAGCGTGTGTGCACGCACATATAAACAGGCTGTAAGTGTTATAGTTAACAGTACATATGCGCACGGATGTTAACTATACAAGACTGAGCATGGAAGACAATTACCCACAATTTTGCAGTGCACATGAGAGAAGAGTCACTGGCTCAGTTGTGATCACGTGACCCTTGCGATCATGCGTGCTATATGATACTCAGTGCTCGTATATCAAGTCAAAATTAATTTTAAAGAAAAGCAAACCTGGTTACTCACAATCCACTGTATTTATATAGATACACAGCCATCCATCCATACATGTACATACACACACACACACACACACACGCACACAGTAAAGTATATTCATATTTAGTCACTGTGTTTCAAAATACAAAATTTTGTATAGTATTGTATGTGTTTTTTACAAAATATCATTAAATGGCTATATTGCAGCACTTAAAATATTTAAATTTAACAGAAATTTGTTTTTGTTTTGGTCATTTATTACCTGCAACAGTATATGAAACTTTATATACATCTTTCATTCATGTTATATGAAATATTTAATTACAGTACATGATGCTTCTTTCTTTCTTTTTCTTTCTTCCTTTCTTTAAAAGAAATCCCTGGAGAGCTTTTTTATGATAAACTAAGTGCCACAAGTAAGTATAAAGAGATCCTAAAATTACCAGCATCAATTGTTTTTGTAAGCATTTTCAGTTTAGAAAATATTCATTTAATATTCTCCTATTCTGTCTAGATACTACAGGAACGAATTGTTTGTGCTCCAGATATTTAAACTTTTATCTTCCTTGGTTTCTTTATGGAAATATCCGTTGGACCAGGGCACACGGATAGGCTGGTGATGTGCGGCACTTCAAAATGAGAAAAAACTTATGCATGGCTTAAGGAAAAACAAAGAATTTTCATTACGTGCAACCAAAGATTAATGTATATTGATGCATATCCAGAGTCAGCCAAGGAATGTATACATACTTCAGGAAATGAAAAACAGCTGCATGACTTTCTGGTTTGAGAATTGTGCCATCTCGGACTGCAAGACCCTGCAGCGGATAGTGAGAACAGCTGAGAAGATCATCGGGGTCTCTCTTCCATTCATTGATGACATCTCCTCCACACGCTGCATCCGCAAAGTCACCAGCACACACCCATTACACACACTCTTCAGAGAGAGAGAGAGAGAGAGAGAGAGAGTGTCACGTTTCGTGGGTGCGAGGCATAAATGCAGAGGATCCAGGTGGTTCAAGAAAACGATTTATTTTTATTTAAACATGAACACAAACCAGGGAAATTAAATAAACAAAGAGACTTTATAAGTAAAACGAAACCAAAACACGAATAAATACACGAGACATACACCTTCAACGTATTGTAACAAATGCAAGACCAAAACTAGAACTCAAACACACCTTTTATAATGAGATTAATGATCAACTCGGATCAGAACCCTCTAGGGGTTATCCCTGACATAACCCCCCCTCTACGGGCGCAACTCCTGAGGCGCCCCAGGAGGTCCAGGGCACCCCCCCCCCCAGGGTCCTCTGTCTACCCCCCTCACCCAGAGGCTGGCCCCCTTGTCCCGTAGTTCAGGTGGCCTGATGCCCCCGTTGAAGCAGGGTGGCGGAGGACTAGGAAATGTTCGCCGTTCTCCATGATGCAGGGCGGCGATGGCAGAGAGAGCTCGCCATCCTCTGTGATGCAAGGCGGCGTTGGCAGGAAATGTTCGCCGTCCTTAGTGATGCAGGGCGGCGGTGGCAGGAAATGTTCGCCGTCCTCTGTGATGCAGGGCGGCGGTGCTGGAAAGCTGTCCTCGGCGGCGCATGACGGCGGCGGCGGAGGAAGAGGCGGCTCGTCATCCTCGGCGGCGCATGACGGCGGCGGCGGAGGAAGAGGCGGCTCGTCGTCCTCGGCGGCGCATGACGGCGGCGGCAGAGGAAGAGGCGGCTCGTCGTCCTCGGCGGCGCATGATGGCGTTGGCGGAGGAAGAGGATGAAGCTCGCGATCCTCGGCGGCGCATGAAGGCGGCGGCGGAGGAAGAGGAGGTTCGCTGATCACGAAGGCGCCGTGCCGCGACGGAAGCTCGCCGTCCACGAAGGCACTGTGCAGCGACGGAAGCTCGCCGTCCACGAAGGCACAGTGCAGTGACGGAAGCTCGCCATCCACGAAGGCACAGTGCAGTGATGGAAGCTTGCCGTCCACAAAGGCACAGTGCTGCGTCGGGAGCTCGCTGTGCTCAGCGGCGCGGTGCAGCTGTGCTAGCAGCCCTTGGAGCTTGGCCACCTGCTCCCGCAGGTCACGAATGCGCTCCTCATTTCTTTTAGCGCACCACCGAAAGCTGCTCCAATCACTCTGGGAGGCTGCTCCCAGCTGCACGTCCCACTCACACTCCGTACTCCTGCCGCTACGCCGTTTGGTTCTCCAGCTACCTTCCGCGCCGGCTCTCCACAACGCATAAATCGTTGCCCCCCCCAAAATAATCTCCCGGGGGAAGGGCTCCTCTGCTATGGCTCTGGTTAGGTCTTGCATTCTGTCACGTTTCGTGGGTGCGAGGCATAAATGCAGAGGATCCAGGTGGTTCAAGAAAACGATTTGTGTTTACTTAAACATAAACACAAACCAGGGAAATTAAATAAACAAAAAGACTTTATAAGTAAAACGAAACCAAAACACGAATAAAGACACGAGACATACACCTTCAACACACCTTTTATAATGAGATTAATGATCAACTCGGATCAGGTGCGTGCCCACGTCACCTGACCGAGTTGCAAACTGGGAAATGAAGTATAGAACTGAAACTAAAAAGAACTACACAAAATGTCTTAGGGCGCTTTGGCGCCCTCTAGGGGTTATCCCTGACAGAGAGAGAGAGATGCTAATAGAATTTTCACTTTTACAAAGTTAGCATTAGTGCCCTTATTGGCCTCAATTCCATAGTGCCTCGTGCATTAGCTTTAGCATTTAGCTTGCAAAAAAATAGGGGAAAGAGAGTTTTTCACAGTGGGGGAAAAGTATTTCTGCATATAATGGAGTGGTTAGATTTACACAGGAGCTGAGTGCTCACACAGGGAAAGAAGTAACACATACAGGAGAGCGCATTCGAGATCTGTATTCATCCAAGTTAAATAACCTAATCTTTTATATCACTCACAAATCATGACTCCTTCTGTTTATTTACTTGGATCAGTTGAGTCCTAAGTTATCTTGTTGCTACCACCAACATACATAAATAAAAATTGAAAATTAAACCATTCAGTTGTTCCCAGTAGTTGTTAGCTAGTAAACTAGGAACACCTGGCTGATTGAGTTGCTTAGAAAATGTCCTGCACAGTCAGAAATGTAAGAGACTCAAAATAGCGGCTACTGATTTATCTGAACCGGGGACTCGGTGGATCTGCTGGACTCACAGCGCGGAGTGAAGGACCATAGCAAAAACAGGCAGAATCCATATCACAATGATATAACAAACCGCAGCGGTTTCACTTTTACATATTGTGCGATTGGAAGCAGTGCCCTATAATCTGATTTTAGTTACACCACACATTTGTTACATGTTGGTGTGATGTAGATGTGTTTTATGAAAAACTGGGATGAAATAACAGCCCTGGAATTTCTATCACATCCAACACAACACAACTTCACCAGAATGGTAACGCAAACAGTGTGATGCTTTAGCTCAATGTAGATAATGACTGTATTATATGCATGGAAACTCAAGCTAAAATTGTAGATATATCACCTGGCCTTTTTTTTTTTCTAAACTTGATACCCTATCCGTTTTAAACCATAAAAATAATATATACAGTGTAGATAAGAAAATAATTATAAAATTAAATAGAAAATCATAGCAATAAAACTTTTTAATTATTTAAAATTTGATTTAAAAATCAAATAAAGCAGTTAAAAATATATATATATATATATAAATACAGTGCAGTAGGTTCGGACAGAGCGCAGTGCTCATTCGATAAATGCACATCTTAAATTAGTTTTAAGTCTAGAATTAAATGTGACAAATGTTTTAGCACATCTGATCTCTTCTCTTATGGTACCAATTGTGGGTGGCATAAAAGCTAAAAGTGAATTCCCCTTGTTTTGTGTGAACTCTATTTCTAACTGACTCAATTGTAATGATCTGAGTGGTCTGTTAGGTTTATACACACGTGGACAAAATTGTTGGTACCCTTCGGTCAATGAAAGAAAATCTCACAATGGTCACATAAATAACTTTAATCTGACAAAAGTAATAATTTAAAAAGGTTTTATGAATGTTAACCAATGAAAGTCAGACATTGCTTTTCAACCATGCTTCAACAGAATTATAAAAAAAAAATAAACTCATGCAACAGGCCTGGACAAAAATGATGGTACCCCTAGAAAATACTGAAAATAATGTGACCAAAGGGACATGTTAATTCAAGGTGTGTCCACTAATTAGCATTACAGGTGTCTACAATCTTGTAATCAGTCAGTGGGCCTATATATAGGGCTCCAGGTCGTCACTGTGTTGTTTGGTGACATGGTATGTACCACACTCAACATGGACCAGAGGAAGCGAAGGAAAGAGTTGTCTCAGGAGATTCGAAAGAAAATTATAGACAAGCATGTTAAAGGTAAAGGCTATAAGACCATTTCCAAGCAGCTAGATGTTCCTGTGACTACAGTTGCACATATTATTCAGAAATTTAAGATCCATGGGACTGTAGCCAACCTCCCTGGACGTGGCCGCACGAGGAAAATTCATGACAAATCAAAGAGACGGATAATCCGAATGGTAACAAAAGAGACCAGAAAGACTTCTAAAGAGATCCAAGGTCAACTTCATGCTCAAGGAACATCAGTGTCAGATCGCACCATCCGTCGTTGTTTGAGCCAAAGTGGACTACATGGGAGACGACCAAGGAGAACACCATTGTTGAAAACAAATCATAAAAAAGCCAGACTGGAATATGCCAAACTACATGTTGACAAGCCACAAAGTTTCTGGGAGAATGTCCTATGGACAGATGAGACAAAAATTGAACTTTTTGTCAAGGCACATCAGCTCTATGTTCACAGACGAAAAAATGAAGCATAGCTAGAAAAGAACACTGTCCCTACTGTGAAACATGGACGAGGCTCTGTTATGTTCTGGGGCTGCTTTGCTGCATCTGGCACAGGGTGTCTTGAATCTGTGCAGGGTGCAATGAAATCTCAAGACTATCAAGGGATTCTAGAGAGAAATGTGCTGGCCAGAAAGCTGGGTCTCAGTCGCAGGTCATGGGTCTTGCAACAGGACAATGACCCAAAACACACAGCTGAAAACACCCAAGAATGGCTAAGAGGAAAACATTGGACTATTCTAAAGTGGCCTTCTATGAGCCCTGACCTCAATCCTATTGAGCATCTTTGGAAGGAGCTGAAATATGCTGTCTGGAAAAGGCACCTTCAAACCGGAAACAACTGGAGCAGCTTGCTCATGAGGAGTGGGCCAAAATACCTGCAGAGAGGCGCAGAAGTCTCATTGACCGTTACAGGAATCGTTTGATTGCAGTGATTGCCTCAAAAGGTTGTGCAACAAACTATTAAGTTAGGGGTACCATCATTTTTGTCCAGGCCTGTTCCATGAGTTTATTTTTTTTATAATTCCGTTGAAGCATGGTTGAAAAGCAATGTCTGACCTTCATTGGTTAACATTCATAGAATTCTTATTTATTATTACTTTTGTCAGATTAAAGTTATTTCTGCGACCATTGTGAGTTTTTCTTTCATTGACCAAAGGGTACCAACAATTTTGTCCACGTGTGTATGCAGTGAGCATATCTGCTCTCACCCTTTTCGAGCATATTCAAATAAACAAGAAAAAAAGCATACTCCTACACAGGAAATGACATACATTTACACAGGAAAAAACACACACACCACATAGATAAATAATTATGCGGTAACCTACATTGGGCATTTGGCGGTGAGAACTGGGTTGGCATACAAGGCTGGTTTTACTGTACATGTTTTTTTTTTTTTTTTCAGTTTTTGTTCATTTCTCTGATCAAAACAACCTCACATCATCCTCACATCATCCAGTCATTTGTGTGCATTATAAAAGCAATTTCTCATTCTTTGTAACAAATTGTGTATCCTCCCGTACGTTCTGCTTGCTAATTTACTTGCTAATTGTCTCCTACATTATCACTCGCTTACTGTATGTCACTGTTGGTCAAAATACATTAGACTGCTTCTCTGTTTATTTAGTTTCACTGTATATGTCAGTACATGCGGAATGGTGGAACCGGCTGTTAATATTTATTGAGCATATTTCTATTAGTATTTTTTGTTCTGCAAATGTGTTATAAATTAATAAGCTGCTCTCATGTGAACCTTATGGAAGCAAAGTTAAAATAGCATTTAGAACGCATTTAGAAATGTAATCACTGTTGAATCACGCACTCACTCACTCATCATCTTTACCGCTTAATCCTGTATTCAGGATCAAGGGGGGCCTGGAGACTATCCCAGGGGATTAGGGCACAAGGCGGCGTACACCCTGGACAGGGTACCAATCCATCGCAGGGCACACACACATATTGTACACACACTCACACACTCATTCATACACAACGGCCAATATATCTTTGGACTGTGGGAGGAAACCCGGAGTACCTGGAGGAAACCCACCAAGCAGGAAATGTAAATACCTGCAGTGTACTAACACTAATTATATACTGTCAGATATTCTAGTCATTTATATATACATTTATATATTTATATATGACTAGTCATTTATGTGTTATAAAGGAATTTAATCAAAGTTTAGTTAAAGTTAAGCTAGCTAGAATGAGACCCAGAATGAAATTTATCTCTCTCTCACACACACACACATACATACACGAGAGAGAGAGAGAGAGATGACCAAAAGTATTAAGACAGCATATGCCATGTATTAGTTCTCTTTGTGCACAGAACGGGTGATGTCACTAATTAGTTCGGGTCTGAGTGAACAGTTGTTAATTATAATCAGCTGCCTTCGTTAATTGATGGAACACTAAGGCCATGTCCACACGTAGCCGGGTATTTTTAAAAACTGAGATATGATGATGTAATTGTCTGTGTGGTCGTCTCCCTGGTTTAGATCATTTTTACAAACAAATAAGAAAAAAAAACTTTTTAAAATACTCAAATGTTTTTTATATATAAATATAAATACTTAAAATGTCAGGACTTTTACTTTCTGAAGCTTTGGTGTCCAAAACCTCAGGAACTCTCAAGTGAACTGGGGACTTTTGTGGCAAATTTGTGTACATGATCTTCAGATTTCTACACATCCTGACAATGCCTGGTAAGGTAATGGAAACAGCAGGTGAGAAAGGTCATAAATGTAATCTGGCAGAAATGGAGGATCTGCTGGTTTTTATCTTACTGTTTTAAAAGGGAGTGGCACGGTGGTGTAGTGGTTAGCACTGTCGCCTTGCACCGCCAGGGTCCGGGCTCGATTACCGTCTCTGTGTGCATGGAGTTTGCATGTTCTCCCCGTGCTTGGTGGGTTTCCTCTGGGTACTCCGGCTTTCTCCCACAGTCCAAAGACATGTAGGTTAGGCTAATTGGCGTTCCCAAATTGCCCATAGTTTGTGAGTGTCTGTGCCCTGCGATGGATTGGAGTGTGTGAGTGTTTCAAAAGGAATTTCAGCATTGAGGAAATGATTAATCTAGGGTATGACGTACCAGTATTATTTTAATCACTAAATTCCAGTGTAATTCACTAGAGACAATTGTTTAAGGCATTTAATGATTAACTATTAAGGAACCAGTTCTCTTAAAAATCCACTCTTATTGCAGCAGTTGGCTTTAGAAGATGAGGCACCCTTTACTTTCAGTGTTCTGTGTTGACTAAGGGTTTGTGCTAACAGAGCAGAGTTGGTGTTAGTCTTTTGGCTGTTCAAAAGCTTGCAATATATGATAACTAAGAACGCATTTTAGTGATTCATTGGGTCATTTATTTTTCTGTCCCACCTGGACAATAACAAGCCACAATTACAAGCCGTGCATTTCATTATGATTTTTTTCATGTGGACAAAGATATTTTTAAAAAACGAATAAGAAAAAAAACTCTTATTACTTTTTAAATACTCAGCTACGTGTGGACATGGCAGGTGAAAGTGTCAGGACTTTTACTTTCTGAAGCTTTGGTGTCCATTTCTGCACAAAATGATTAAAACTCAGGAACTCTCAAGTGAACTGGGGACTTTTGTGGCAAATTTGTGTACATGATCTTCAGATTTCTACACATCCTGACAATGCCTGGTAAGGTAATGGAAACAGCAGGTGAGAAAGGTCATAAATGTAATCTGGCAGAAATGGAGGATCTGCTGTTTAAGTGCCTAAAATCTTTTTATACTACTGTTTTAAAAGGAACTTCAGAATTGAGGAAATGATTAATCTAGGGTATGACGTACCAGTATTATTTTAATCACTAAATTCCAGTGTAATTCGCTAGAGACAATTGTTTAAGGCATTTAATGATTAACTATTAAGGAACCAGTTCTCTTAAAAATCCACTCTTATTGCAGCAGTTGGCTTTAGAAGATGATGCACCCTTACTTTCAGTTCTGTGTTGACTAGGGGTTTGTGCTAACAGAGCTGCTTCTACTCAATTCAATTTTATTTCTATAGCGCTTTTAACAATGGTCATTGTCTCAAAGCATCTTCACAAAATGAAAAGAAGACTTATGGAAATGTATATATGTGTAAGAAAAATGTGTCTAGATAATGAGATTGTCCCTGATGAGCAAGCCAAGGGTGACGGCGACAGTGGCAAGGAAAAACTCCCTGAGATGGCAATAGGAAGAAACCTTGAGAGGAACCAGACTCAACAGGGAACCCATCCTCATCTGGGTGAAACAGATAGCAGGGATTATATAACATCATGTGTGTTATGCAGCTGAAACTTCAATATAACAGAAATTATTTAAATTAACATGAAGTCCAGTTCAGCTCAGGGATGAGTCAGCAGGTGCAGAGGGCAGATGGGGGTCTGGATCACTGGGAGCTCAGGAGCAGCATGTGTAGATCCAAACCAACATGAAGAAGAATTCAGATGGAGCTGGTCCTTCTCTGGATGCCTCAGGAACCTCGCAGGTTTGGCCTCGGTCTACTGAAGCTGGCACAATCTCCAGATGCCTCGGGATGGGTGGAAAAATAAAGAACAGATGGAGAGAATTAGCGTAGTTGCCATTCAGGATAGATGAACTGGAGTATGAGGTTATGGAATGAATAATGCATATGCCAGATCAAAGAGATGTGTCTTGAGTCTACTTTTAAACTGGGAAACTGTGTCTTAGCCACGGACACTGTCAGGAAGGCTATTCCAAAGTTTTGGAGCTAAATATGAAAATGCCCTACCTCCTCTTGTAGATTTTAATATTTCTAGAAACTAGCAGGAGTCCGGAGTTTTCTGATCTTAAGGAGCGTGGTGGATTGTAATGTGGCAGAAGACTGGCTAGATATGTGGGAGCTAAACCATTTAGAGCCTTGTATGCAAGTAATGCTATTTTGTAATTAATTCTAAACTGAACAGGTAGCCAGTGCAGGGATGACAGTATTGGGGTTATATGATCATATTTTCTAGATCTAGTGAGAACCCTCCTCAGGTCTTTTTGTCTTCAAGGCTGTATTGTGTTTGCCTGTCTAATGATACTGCGCGGCTTTTAGGAAACTCCACTAGAGGTCACTGTTCTTGTCTGTTTTTTGTAGTTTTGTTGGCCGAATCAGTTTCCCAGAAGGCACCTCGGTCAGGTGATGAGGGCTCACCTGAACCGAGGTGGCTCATTAAAGTTTCTATAAATAGCAGTTTGTTCTGGGAAACTGGGTCGAGCATTGTTTGTTTGTTGGTATGTTTTGTATTACCGTCATGTGGGCATTCCTTTTTGTTTGTTTCTTTGAGTTTATATTTTAGTTATATTGTTTACCTTCTTTGTTTTCTTGATGTTCCTTGTGTTTGTGGATTCATAGAGCTGTCCTGTTTCATGTTTAGTTAGGCAGTGTCTCCTCTTGTGTAAGTGCTGTTCTGTGCGTCCCTACTGTCTGTCTTCTGGTTTAATCCTTTGTGTGTAGCTTCCCTTTGTGTTTAGATTTGTGTAGCCACATGTGGACTTAGCCGCTAGCAGGGTTAGCCGCTAGTAGGCCTTGACTGCTAGTAGGGTTAGCCCCTAGTAGGGTTAGCCTCCAGTAGGCTAGCCTCTAGTGGGATTGACTGCTAGTGGTTCTGGTCGCTAGTTCGGTATAGCCTCATGTGTGCCCTGCTTCTTGTGTTCCAGTTCCGGTCCCCTAGATCAGTACTAACCCGGTTAGCCACTAATCCAATTAGCTACTAACCAGGTTAGGTCAGCATCCAGCGTCCCCATATTCCATGTAGCTACTAACCTCACTAACCACTAACCCATCCGGTCTCTAGTCTCTGTGCCCCTGGTCCTGTCTCTCCAGTCCAGTCCAGTCCTGCCTCGTCTCTAGTTCCCCTATGTGTCTTTAGTTAGCTCCAGCTCCATGTTTCCCTGTGTGTCTGTTCCTAGACCCTGTGTCAGTGCTCAGTTCCTTGTGTTCAGTTCCCAGTTTCCTGTGTATTTCCTGAGCCCTAGTTTTAGTTTGAGTTTGTTGTTTTGGTTCCTTTGTTGGTTTGTGTCTGTTTTTGAGTTTGTAAATAAAAAGACTCTCTGTTTCAAGAACCCCTCTGCATTTATGCCTGCCTTATTTTGCCCACGGCAACATCAGCCGGTCTAGCGAGTACCACCACCAGACCATCACAGTGGCAGTTAAAAAAAAAAAAAAAGAGAGAATTTATATTGTATTGGAAAGAAAGTGAAACTAATGGCTGAGTTTAGGAAGAGATGCTTACCTCCATGCGAGAGGCTTCTCGCCGATTACGATTGTCATGCTCTTTGTTTTGAGTGTTTGGGTGAAGATCATGCTTTCCGCTGACTCGAGGGACAATGCGAGCACTGTGATCTGCTTCCGATCAAAGCGCTTCGTGCCCGGCTCGCATTCTTTTAAGAGAAATCGCAAGCCGTGCTTCCCTCTTGAGGTTTGTGCATTGATCTGGTGGAAGCGCATGAGACAGATTTGCCGGATCAGGAAATTCCTATGTCCGCTTCTGAAGTGCATATCGATGCCTCTTCTGATCAGGCGCTTCTTCTGAAATGCTATGAGGAGGCATTTGTGAGGTCCGGTTCTAGTGAGGCGTGAAGCGCAGAAGGAGAGTGTGGCGAGGCAAGAATTGGGGATTTGCAGGCTCTGTCAATCTCTTCATCCTAGACTCTGCCCCTGGGCTGGTCAAGACTATTCTGCATCCTCACCTGAATTATCTTGTGAAAGTTCCATTTTTGATTATGCAACCAGTTGTTCTTGAAACCGTCTGTCCTCCGCCATCTAATGCTCAGGAGTGGGAAGGATTTTACTTACTGTGTCCAGTACATGCTGTACAGATTTACGTTGAGATGTCTCCAGATGTCTGTATCTCCAGGTACTTTTAAATAGATTAAACACAATCTTACCAGCATGGTGGATCAACTGAAACAAATTTAGGTTTAAAAACTTGTAAAACCTCATGTCATTTAGTCATTCGTGTTCATCATAAAAGGAATTTCTATTTTTTTTAACTAATTGTGAATGTTTCTGTACATTTATGAGATGAATTTGTTTTTGCTGTTTCCTACATTCCTACTATCATTCGCTTGTCATGTTGTTCAAAATGTATTTGACTGTCTCTCTGTTGGTTTAGTCTCACAAAACACCAAAGCATTCATAGAAGTTATACAGAATGGTCGAAACAGCAGTGGAGCATATTTTATAAACATTTTAATAGTATTTTTTTTCTGGTAAATGTCATAAATAAATGAGCTGCTCTCAGGTAAAAGAGATTTTTAAGTGAACTGGTTCCTCATTAGGTAATCAAATATTTTTAACATTCCTGTCCCGAGATTAAGCTTTCTTTCATCAATGTGCATGTGAGGTATTCACAGCCACACCTGTCGAAAACGATAAAACATTCAAGACGATGCTTTCAGTTCTGTTTTGATTATAAGTATGTGAACCTGTGGTTAGACAGAAGACAGTAAATGAATAACAGCTCTGTAATTCTTCACACCGCACTGCAGATACAGCTTTGACTGTAAGGGCATGTTCTCATGTTACATTTCTTTCATTTTTTTTTTTTTGCTCTATAGTAGTGTAAAGCACCTGTTTTGTATCACAGTGATGTGGTCTGTCAAAATATCCACATACAATACTGTATAACTTTGTACTGATGAACCTGATGAATGCAGTAAAGACAAAGGACAGTTTTGTGCATTCACAGACATTGACATTAAATCTCAGCAATAGTCTTCATCAGGTCATTGTTATATTAGCAAGATGATGACACATTACTATTGTTTTGTTCATAAACGGTGACACAACTGAAGTTCACTGACATAATGATGTACTCAGAGATAGAGTTGTCATTTTGCATATGTTACAGGTTTTTGTTAGAGTTCTAATTGTTGTGAGGAATGCAATTACAGTTTTGTAAATGTAAAGGATGATTTAAGAAATGCAATGTAAAAATCCACTGTAAATGAAAAATATATGAGGGCAGCGGAGCTCAGAGGATTACGGCACTAAGTTACTGATCAGAAGGTCGGCGGTTCAAGCCCCAGCACCACCAGGATGCCATTGTTGGGTCCGTGAGTCAAGGCCCTTAACCCTATCTGCTCCAGGGATGACATATCATAGCTGAAGCACTCTGACTCCAGTTACACTGGGATATGCGTAGAAAGAAGTGCAAAAACAAAACTACAAAACTTACCAGCATGGTGAAATAAACAAAGAAAATGATTGAGTGGTGTTGGGCTAGAATATGCAAAATAAGCCTTATATATTATATTGTATTTGTATTTAGGAGTGCATTTTATTGATGCACGGGTCATGTATTTTTCCATCAGGACCTGATAAGAGACCCACCTGACCTGATCTAATATGAGCAAAAGCAATGCTCTGACACAGGCAACCACTGTCCCACATGATGTAGTTTATTATCACTGAACTGATGAATGTGATGATGAAACACACTGACAGCGAGGGAGAACTTTCATTGCTGTTTGGCTGTGTATGCATGCATGCTTGTATCGTCAAAAGTTTGTACATCCCTTCTAACTCCAAGGTCATTCCTGATGTTTATTTCTTTCTGCTCTGTAAAACAATACTGAAGGCGTTTATCCAAAATACACAATAATCTCCTCTGAACAGTTGATATTGAGATGTATATCTGCTACTTCTGCTCTGTAAAGCTTCATAATCTGATCTGAGGCTCTAATCTGAGGTGCTGGTTGAGGTTAATTGGTGATTTCTGAGGCTGGTGACTTTAAATGAACTTCTCCACTGCAGCAGGAAGTTTTGGTCTTGCTTTCCTGGGAAGGTCTTCATGAGAGACAATTTCATCATGGAGCTTGATGGCTCGTTTTACAAACGCACTCGACACAACACTGTTTCTGTAGGAACTGATCCAGAAAGGTTGACCTCTGCGTCTTAAAATAACAACTGATTTGTTACAAAATGACCTAATTTCATGTTGTTATTTCATATTTTGAAATCTCCAGTATTGTTGTAGAAAGTAGAAAATAAATCACTAAACAAAAATAAAGGAATTTGCAAGTTTTCCCAAATTTTTGAGCGGTAGTGTCATGTCGATCCGGGAAGAAGCAGATTCCATTCTTTTCGTAAATGTTTTATTCTTTCTTTTTACTCAAGTCAACGTTTAACACACGACTTTTCATACACAAACCTCCCCTGACTGGGTCTGCAGGTGGGCAAACAAAAAGGATCAAAAAACAAACAAAAGAGGCTCTCAGTCCGAAAGACCTGGTGCCAGGCGACGACACGTCCACCTTATAACGAAACCACACCTGCAGACACTGCTCAGTACTGGGAGGAAACAAGATGAGAACGCACGTTAATGAACATGCATGCACAGACATATAGACATTGCACAACAGTGAACAGGCGGAGTGGTACGGGTTCGACTGGAATATATAGGCCGACACACAAGGGATTCACAGGTGCTCTTCATTTAGTGTTTAAGTGCAGGTAGTACACACGTAGACACACTAGGTGGGGACAAAAGCGTCAACTCAGTAATCCGGTGAGCTAGATCTTATTTCCCTGTGCTGCGGTGGTACAGGTGTTACAGTACCAACCCCCCCCACCCCCAGGTCCAGCTTCCCAAGGGTGGTGTGAGTGCTCTCTCTGCGTTACCGGAGGGAGTCGGGGCCCACCGACCTGAAGGGATTGCCAGTGGGGGGGGGGACCCGGACGTCACGGTGCTGGGCGATCCGGCCGTGCTCGATGGAATTCTGTAATTAGTTCTTGGGGTTAAATGTCTCGGGCCGGGACCCAGCTCCGTTCCTCCGGGCCATACCCTTCCCAATCCACTAGATATTGGAGGGAACCCCCTCTCTTCCGGGAGTCTAGAAGTTCTTTGACTCTGAAAGCAGGGGCACCCTCAATCTCCACAGCCCCGGGGATTGCTGGTTCCGCTACGCCCTCGTCTAGCTCCAGTGAGTTTACGACAGGGAAGGTTAAGGTGAAGATCCCTTGTCGAGAGCCATACTCTATCGCCTACCTGGAGCGGAGGACTTTCCCTTCGTCGTCTATCGGCATACCTTTTAAAGCGATGAACTGCTTTGGCAATTCGTGTGTGCACATCCTCCCATACTTCCTCCGCTTTCTTAAACCACTCGTCCACTATTGGCACTTCGGTGGGAGTAGCGTCCCAGGGACATACACACGTGGACAAAATTGTTGGTACCCTTCGGTCAATGAAAGAAAAACTCACAATGGTCACAGAAATAACTTTAATCTGACAAAAGTAATAATAAATAAGAATTCTATGAATGTTAACCAATGAAAGTCAGACATTGCTTTTCAACCATGCTTCAACGGAATTATAAAAAAAAATGAACTCATGGAACAGGCCTGGACAAAAATGATTGTACCCCTAAATTAATAGTTTGTTGCACAACCTTTTGAGGCAATCACTGCAATCAAACGATTCCTGTAACTGTCAATGAGACTTCTGTGCCTCTCTGCAGGTATTTTGGCCCACTCCTCATGAGCAAGCTGCTCCAGTTGTTTCCGGTTTGAAGGGTGCCTTTTCCAGACAGCATGTTTCAGCTCCTTCCAAAGATGCTCAATAGGATTGAGGTCAGGGCTCATAGAAGGCCACTTTAGAATAGTCCAATGTTTTCCTCTTAGCCATTCTTGGGTGTTTTTAGCTGTGTTTTGGGTGATTGTCCTGTTGCAAGACCCATGACCTGCGACTGAGACCCAACTTTCTGACACTGGCCAGCACATTTCTCTCTAGAATCCCTTGATAGTCTTGAGATTTCATTGTATCCTGCACAGATTCAAGACACCCTGTGCCAGATGCAGCAAAGCAGACCCAGAACATATTTCACAGTAGGGACAGTGTTCTTTTCTTGATATGCTTCATTTTTCCATCTGTGAACATAGAGCTGATGTGCCTTGGCAAAAAGTTCAATTTTTGTCTCATCTGTCCATAGGACATTCTCCCAGAAGCTTTGTGGCTTGTCAACATGTAGTTTGGCATATTCCAGTGTGGCTTTTTTATGATTGGTTTTCAACAATAGTCTCCTCCTTGGTCGTCTCCCATGTAGTCCACTTTGGCTCAAACAACGACGGATGGTGCGATCTGACACTGATGTTCCTTGAGCATGAAGTTCACCTTGGATCTCTTTAGAAGTCTTTCTGGGCTCTTTTGTTACCATTGGGATTATCCGTCTCTTTGATTTGTCATGAATTTTCCTCGTGCGGCCACGTCCAGGGAGGTTGGCTACAGTCCCATAGATCTTAAATTTCTGAATAATATGTGCAACTGTAGTCACAGGAACATCTAGCTGCTTGGAAATGGTCTTATAGCCTTTACCTTTAACATGCTTGTCTATAATTTTCTTTCGAATTTCCTGAGACAACTCTTTCCTTCGCTTCCTCTGG
This sequence comes from Clarias magur, assembly GCA_013621035.1. NCBI lineage: Eukaryota > Metazoa > Chordata > Actinopteri > Siluriformes > Clariidae > Clarias > Clarias magur. Next base: position 32,698 of record QNUK01001235.1, read on the forward strand.
TCCATGTTGAGTGTGGTACATACCATGTCACCAAACAACACAGTGACTACCTGGAGCCCTATATATAGGCCCACTGACTGATTACAAGATTGTAGACACCTGTGATGCTAATTAGTGGACACACCTTGAATTAACATGTCGCTTTGGTCACATTATTTTCAGCATTTTCTAGGGGTACCATCATTTTTGTCCAGGCCTGTTCCATGAGTTTATTTTTTAAAATAATTCTGTTGAAGCATGGTTGAAAAGCAATGTCTGACTTTCATTGGTTAACATTCATAGATTTTTTTTTAAAGTATTACTTTTGTCAGATTAAAGTTATTTATGTGACCATTGTGAGATTTTCTTTCATTGACCGAAGAGTACCAACAATTTTGTCCACGTGTGTAGCGGTTTTGTCCACGTGTGTAGCGGAGGTTGATGCCCAAGTACGCATTGAAACGGCATTAGGCCGGTTGCGGAGTGACGTAGCAAATTTTGTGCATATTCCGCCCAGATTAACCATTCTGCCCATTCGTGCTGTCGGCTGCTACAATATGCTCAAAGATATTTTATGAGTTCTTGGACAGTCCGCTCTGCCTGACCATTTGACTCGGGATGATAGCCTGACGTTAGGCTAACAGTGGTCCCCAACTTCTGAAAGAATGCTTTCCAGACTCGGACGATAAATTGGGGACCACAATCGGACACTATATCTTCGAGTCCATAGTAGCAATGAAACACTGATGAAAAAAGGATTTCGGCCACCTGGGAGGCTGATGGGATAGAGCTGAATGGGATGCATCTGCATCCCTTAGAGAAGCGATCTATCACAATTAGAATAGTCGTGTATCCCTTTGAAACTGGCAGGTCCGTGACAAAGTCCATTGAAATGTGGGACCACGGTCTGTTTGGCGTTGCTAAGGGCATTAATTTTCCAACAGGTAGGTGGCGAGGACTCTTAGTCGCCGGACACACAGCGCAAGATAAGACAACTGTTCTTAACGTCTTCCGCATATTCGGCCATTTGTGCTTGGGTTCCAGCAGCCTAGAAGTACGAATTACACCGGGATGTCCGGCTGCCACACTGGTGTGCGCTTGTATTGTTACTTGCTCTCGTAGTGGCTCCAGCATGTAGGTTTACCTCGTAGGCCAATGTCGTGGCGTGCGGTGGGACCGTGCCATTTGCGTTATCTCCGAGTCGAGGTCCCACGTGATTGGTGCCACCACGAGAGACGACGGCAGGATGAGTTCGGGTTTTGAAGCAGCTTCAGGTGCCGGATAATACCTCTACAACGCATCCACTTTCTTGTTTTTTGACCTGGGACGATCGGTAATAGTGAAGCAGAAGAGCGTGAAGAACAGCGCCCAGCGGGCTTGGCGAGAGTTTAATCTTTTTGCTTGCTGGATGTACTCGAGATTGCGATGATCGGTGAGTACTACGAATGGGTATTCAGCTCCCTCCAACCAGTGCCGCCACTCCTCTAACGCCGCTTTAACTGCTAGCAGTTCGCGGTTGCCGATATCGTAGTTGCGCTCGGCAGGTGTTAGTTTACGTGAGAAGAAAACACAGGGGTGGAGTTTTTCTGGGTCGCCTTGAAGTTGTGACAGCACAGCTCCTATCCCTACCTCGGAAGCATCCACTTTGACTAAAAAGGGCTTAGTTGGGTCGGGTAATCTAAGGATTGGTGCTGTGTTAAATGCTGTCTTGAGACGTAGGAATGCCTTACGTGCTTCCGGAGGAAATTCACGAAGGCATTTCGGTTTCCCTTTTAGGAGTGTAGTTTGCAAAACCCAGAAAACTTTGTAGCGCCTTCACTGATCTGGGTTCTGGCCATTGTTGCACCGCCGTGACCTTGGTCGTCTCCATCTCGACCCTCCCGTGGTCCTATGCAATAGCCGAGGAATGCAACCTCCTGCTTGTGGAAATCACATTTCTCTGCCTTCGCATAGAGCCCGTGTTTGCGTAACCGATGAAGGATGGCAGTTACATGTCGGACATGCTCAGAATATGACCAGGAGTAAACCAAGATGTCATCCAAGTATACTATAACATACCGGTTTAACATATCTCTAAACACGTCGTTCATGAACCCCTGAAACACCACAGGTGCGTTTACCAGTCCATACGCCATTACATTATATTGGTAATGTCCTGATGTCGTGCTAAACGCAGTCTTCTATTCATCGCCTCTTCGCACATGAACGAGGTTATAGATGACATTTCTGGCTACGGAGGTGCTGGTCCAACCTGATGGCCAGTCCAATACACTCATCAAGGGACATTCCAGTGTCCCTGCAGGCGAGTTCTAATTGCACCTCTGGTTGTAATCCATCTCTGAACCATGCCAACAGACTGCGATCACACCAGCCACTCTCAGCAGCCAGCACCCGAAAATTAATCGCATAATCCGCGACGATGGCGTTTCCTTGCCGCAGCCTCAGCAGTTGTTGTTCCCCTGTTCTTCCCTGATCAGGATGGTCGAACACATTGCGGAAATCTGAGAGAAACTGTTGATAGTTGGTCGCTGCGATTCCGCCCGCGCTCCACACTGCCGTCGCCCAGTCCATCGCAGAGCCTGTGAGCTGTTGTGTGACAAAGCTGACCTTTTGCAAGTCCATCATGTCCGGGTATTCTGCCAGGCATAGTTCACAGGCCAGGAGGAAACGATTGCACCCTCCGGATTTCCAGCATATCTTTCCGGAGGGGTGGGCGTGGTGGTGATGGTGCGGAGCTCGGCCTAGGAGAGAAGATTGGAGATCGACGTGACACAAGCTGCTCCACACTGTGAGCCAGGTCATTCACTGCTCGAGCCAGACTATTGATTTCATGTTGCAACAGTGAACAGGCGGAGTGCTACGGGTTCGACTGGAATATATAGGCCGACACACAAGGGAATCACAGGTGCTCTTCATTTAGTGTTTAAGTGCAGGTAGTACACACGTAGACACACTAGGTGGGGACAAAGGCAACTCAGTAATCCGGTGAGCTAGATCTTATTTCCCTGTGCTGCGGTGGTACAGGTGTTACAGGTAGTGAATGTATGCAGTGAATCTCAATGAATTAAAATTTCATTGAATAGTTTATTTATTATTCATAAAGTGAAATTCACAGATTCATTACACACAGACTGATATACACTCACCTAAAGGATTATTAGGAACACCATACTAATACGGTGTCTGACCCCCTTTCTTTTCTACGTGGCATTGATTCAACAAGGTGCTGAAAGCATTCTTTAGAAACGTTGGCCAATATTGATAGGATAGCATTTTGCAGTTAATGGAGATTTGTGGGATGCACATCCAGGGCACGAAGCTCCCGTTCCACCACATCCCAAAGATGCTCTATTGGGTTGAGATCTGGTGACTGTGGGGGACATTTTAGTACAGTGAACTCTTTGGCATGTTCAAGAAACCAATTTGAAATGATTCGAGCTTTGTGACATGGTGCATTATCCTGCTGGAAGTAGCCATCAGAGGATGGGTACATGGTGGTCATAAAGGGATGGACATGGTCAGAAACAATGCTCAGGTAGGCCGTGGCAATTAAACGATGCCCAATTGGCACTAAGGGTGCCAAGAAAAGACCCCCACACCATTACACCAGCAGCAGCCTGCACAGTGGTAACAAGGCATGATGGATCCATGTTCTCATTCTGTTTTCATTCTGACTCCAGAATTCTAACATACCATTTGAACGTCTCAACAGAAATCGAGACTCATCAGACCAGGCAACATTTTTCCAGTCTTCAACTGTCCAATTTTGGTGAGCTCGTGCAAATTGTAGCCTCTTTTTCCTATTTGTAGTGGAGATGAGTGGTACCCATTGGAGTCTTCTGCTGCTGTAGCTCATCCGCCTCAAGGTTGTGCGTGTTGTGGCTTCACAAATGCTTTGCTGCATACCTCGGTTGTAACGAGTGGTTATTTCAGTCAAAGTTGCTCTTCTATCAGCTTGAATCAGTCGGCCCATTCTCCTCTGACCACAATGGTAATTCAAAGTGCTTTACATAAAAGAGAAGAAAATAATGATAAAATGAAATAGAAAACAATGGCAATAAAACTAAAAAATAATAATAATAAAAGAATAAAAATGTAAAATTTGATTTAAGATACTTTTAAAACTAATTAAAATGTTTAATATAAAATAAACATGAAATAATGCAGTCAGTTCAGATCTACAGTAGCACAGTCCTCATTCAATAATGTCTAATGGTCTTCTTGGGAAGATCGGTGAGGGGACCGTTACAATAATCCACCCTGCTGGTGATAAAGGCATGGACAAGTTTCTCCAAGTCATGATTGGAAACAAAACATCTAATTCTTGCAATGTTTTTGAGATGATGGTATGCTGATTTAGTTACTGCTTTGACATGACTACTGAAACTAAGGTCTGTCTCCAGAATCACCCCAAGATTCTTAACTTGATTTTTATTTGTTTGACCCCTTTAGTGAAGGTATGCATTCACCTTCAGAGCTTCATCTTTGTTTCCAAATGCAATGACTTCAGTTTTTTCCTTGTTTAACTGAAGAAAATTTTGGCCCATCCAATTGTTAGTTTCATCAATGCATTGGCAGAGGGAGTCTACGGGGCTATAATCATTTGGAGATAAGGCTAGGTACTGTACATCTGGGTATCATCAGCATAGCTGTGATAGGCAATTTGGTTCTTTCTCATTATCTGACTTAGTGGGAGCATATACAGGCTAATCAGGAACGGTACAAGAATTGAGCCTTGTGGGACTCCACATGTCATGGACGTCCACTCAGACTTATGCTCTCCTATATTCACATAATAACCTCTCCCTTCTATGTCAATTCAATTTATTTATATAGCGCTTTTAACAATTGACATTGTCGCAAAGCAGCTTTACACAATAAAAAGAAGTAAGTTTTTATGCAATGTGTATGAATCAAAATGATAAGATTGTCCCTGATGAGCAAGCCGAGGGCGACGGTGGCAAGGAAAAACTCCCTGAGATGGTAATAGGAAGAAACCTTGAGAGGAACCAGACTCAACAGGGAACCCATCCTCATCTGGGTGATAACGGATAGCAGAGAATGATCAGCATAATAATGTGTACTGGAAGTTCAGTGTAACAGGAGATGTGTTAAATGTATGACCTGAACCATTTGAGTACCATCCCAGTAAGCCCGACCCAATTTTCCAGTCTTTCTATTAGTATGTTATGATCGACAGTGTCAAACGCAGCGCTAAGATCTAGCTGTACCAACACTGATATTTTGCCAGAATCAGAATTTAAACGAATATTATTTATTATCTTTATGAGCGCTGTCTCTGTACTGTGAATGCGCTCGGAAGCCAGATTGAAAACTGTCCAGGTATACATTTGGGTTTAAGTGGTTGTTCACCTGATAAAAGACAGCCTTTTCAATAATCTTGACTATAAAAGGAAGGTTGGATATTGGTCTGTAGTTATTTAGTATGGAATTGTCAAGATTATTCTTTTTCAGAAGTGGCTTAACAACTGCAGTTTTCAGAGATTTTGGAAAGTCCCTGACAAGGCATTTTCGCCCACAGGATTGCCGCATACTGGATGTTTTTCCCTTTTCACACCATTCTTTATAAACCCTAGAAATGGTTGTGCGTGAAAATCCCAGTAACTGAGCAGATTGTTAAATACTCAGACCGGCCCGTCTGGCACCATCAACCATGCCACGCTCACAATTGCTTAAATCACCTTTTTTTCCATTTCTGACATTCAGTTTGGAGTTCAGGAGATTGTCTTGACCAGGACCACACCCCTAAATGCATTGAAACAACTGCCATGTGATTGGTTGATTAGATATTTGCATTAATAAGAAATTGAAGAGATGTTCCTAATAATCCTTTAGGTGAGTGTACATCAAGTGCTTATTTATTTTCATTTTAATGAGTATGGCTTACAGCTAATGAAAACCCCAAAATTCATATGAAATAAAATTTTTAAAACAGTTTAAGTAACTCTGAATAAGAGCATCTGCCAAATGCCTAAATGCATGTGCATATTTTTCTACCACATTTTTTTCCTTCCATTGTTACGGGCGTGCGTGGGGGTGAAGGATCCAAGCGCAGAGTGAGCTTTTACTGTTTCTCTGCATGAGCTCTGCAGCGCGAATGCAGAGTAGAGCCGGTGTATGTAGAGAGCGAGTGCAGCTCTTAGTGTCAATGAGCTCAGTGGCTGGAATGCGGAAGTGCCGAGAGCGCGCTCACTGCTTTTCTGAATGGGCTCCGTGGCAGGAATGCGGAAGTGCCGAGCCGGCGCGTGTAGAAAGAGCATACGCTGTTTGCCGGTGATGACAATCCAGCGAAGTGAGGCAGACGAATCGCGCAGGCTGCTAGATCCGAAACAATAGCTCGTGGTCGATGAACAGGCAGAGGTCAGAAACATGAAACCGAGAAAGTCAGTGATCAGAGCTCGTGGTCGATAAACAAATCCAAGGGTCAGCAACAGTAAATCCGTATAGACGAAAGATCCGTAGCGTGAGACAAAGACGAGGTCGTGAAAACAGAGCGTGGTCGAGATCCGGGAGTTCAAAGCAATGAGAAACGCTGGAATACTGGGCATGGATAGCACACAATAATCTGGCAGAGAGCTGTTGTCTGAAGGTGTGTTAAATAGAGAGCTGTGATGATCAGAAATTGAGAACAGGTGTGTTTGGAGCGGTGAATGAGGTGGTGAAAAGCAAGGAACGGGATGGATCGTGGAGCAGGAGTGTGCAGGTGATCATGATCTTGACTGAGATATGGGCATGACCTAGCGTGCTGTGACAGTACCCCCCCCTCTACGAATGACACCTGGCGTTCTTGAGGGTGGCTCGGGGTGGAGATTGTGAAACTCTGTGATCAGAGAGCAGTCCAAGATGAACCTGGCTGGTACCCAACTTCTTTCCTCGGGTCCATAGCCCTCCCAATCCACCAGGTACTGGAGGCCGCGCCCACGGCGGCGAGACTTAAGGAGTCTGCGGACGGTAAAGGCTTCACCCCCGTCTATAAGTCAAGGTGGAGGAGGAGGGCGTGGGGTTGGTGACAAAGGACACGGGACCAAACGGCGGACATGGGAGACGTGGAACGTGGGGTTAATTCGCCGCATGGATAATGGCAGGGCCAGTCTGATGGAGCATGGATTAATGACACGAGAGATTGTGAATGGGCCAATGAACTTAGGCGAGAGTTTCTGGGATGTAGTCTTGAGTGGTAGGTTACGTGTGGAGAGCATAACTCTTTGTCCAACTCTGTAAACTGGAGCAGCTGAGCGGTGGAGATTGGCCTTGCGCTGAAAAATGGCCACGGAACGTTGTAATTGAGCACGAGCTCGTTGCCATGTCCTTTTACAACGACGGATGAAGGCTTGAGCTGAAGGGACAGCAGTTTCTTCCTCCTGGGTTGGAAACAGTGGTGGTTGATAGCCGAGGCAACACTGAAAAGGTGACATGCCTGTGGAGGAGGTGGGGAGCGAGTTATGCGCATACTCAATCCAAGGGAGGAAACGACTCCAAGAAGCTGCATCCTGTGAGGTCATGCATCTCAGAGATTTCTCCAATTCTTGATTCATGCGCTCGGTTTGACCATTGGTCTGAGGGTGAAATCCTGATGAGAGGCTGGGGGTGGCGCCAATAAGGCCACAGAAGGCTTTCCAAAATTGTGCAGAGAACTGCGGGCCCCTATCCGAGACTATATCCGATGGGAGGCCGTGGATTCTGAAAACGTGGGAGATAAGGAGTTCAGCCGTTTCCTTGGCAGACGGAAGCTTTGGTAGAGGAATGAAGTGGGCTGACTTGGAAAACCGGTCAACAACTGTTAAAATGCAGGTATTTTTGTTGGAAGGTGGCAATCCGGTTATGAAGTCCAGTGAAATGTGAGACCAAGGGCGATGGGGAATGGGAAGGGGTCTTAGGAGTCCCTCAGGCGGATGATTTGTTGTCTTATTCCTGGTGCAGATATCACAAGACGCCACAAAGCTTTTGACATCCTCCTTGATAGTCGGCCACCAGAAGCGTTGATGGAGCATTGAGAAGGTGCGAGTCGCCCCTGGGTGACAGGCTAGCCTGGAGCTGTGGCCCCATTCCAAGACTTGGGAGCAAACAGACAGCGGGACGAAAAGTAGACCAGGAGGGACATTACTGGGGCCTGGCTCCTGTTCAAGAGATTGCAGGACCAGGTTTTCCACATCTAACCGGGTTACAGCTATAAGGCACTGGGGGGGAAGAATAGTTTCCCTTGTGAATATGTCCTGGGGGGCGGGAAACTGTCGGGAGAGGGCATCGGGCTTAGTATTCTTGGTTCCTGGGCGATATGACAGCATGAAGTTAAACCGTGAAAAGAACAGTGACCAGCGTGCCTGACGTGAATTGAGTCTCTTGGCTGACTTGAGGTATTCTAGGTTCTTGTGATCAGTCCAAACAAGAAATGGGTGTTCAGCTCCTTCCAACCAATGTCTCCATTCTTCGAGGGCAACCTTGACTGCTAGCAACTCACGATCCCCAATGTCATAGTTCAGTTCAGGGGGCGTGAGCCGACGAGAAAAGAAAGAGCATGGATGAAGTTTGATGTCCTTTGGTGTTTTCTGAGAAAGCACGGCTCCCACTCCTGTCTCGGAAGCATCAACTTCGACAATGAACTGGAGAGATGGATCAGGAAAGGTGAGGATGGGTGCTGTGGTAAAGCGCTGCTTGAGCTCATTGAAGGCCTTCTCTGCTAGGGGGTTCCATCGAAAGGGGATCTTGGTGGATGTGAGAGATGTGAGTGGGGCTGCCACCGTGCTGTAGTCACGGATAAAACGCCGATAGAAATTGGCGAAGCCCAAAAAGCGTTGAAGCTCCTGCCTTGACGATGGTGTTGGCCAATCCGTGACGGCCTTTACCTTGACTGGGTCCATCTGCATACCTGATGGTGAAATGGCATACCCCAGGAAGGAGGTGAACTCACAGTGAAACTCACACTTCTCAGCCTTGACATAGAGTTTATTTTCCAGCAGATGTTGAAGGACCTGACGCACGTGGAGCTTATGTTCCTCTAAGGAGTGAGAGAAGATTAGAATGTCGTCAAGGTAAGCGAACACAAAAACATTGAGAAAGTCTCTAAGGACATCATTAATGAGTGCCTGAAAAACTGCCGGTGCATTGGTCAGACCAAATGGAACAACCAGGTACTCATAATGACCCGTAGGGGTGTTGAATGCAGTCTTCCACTCATCACCGTCTCTTATCCTGACCAGGTGGTAAGCGTTTCTTAGGTCTAACTTGGAAAACAGGCGGGCATCCTGGAGTAATTCAAACGCGGTAGACATGGGGGGAAGCGGGTAGCGGTTCTTGACTGTAATCTCATTAAGGCCTCTATAATCGATGCAGGGTCTGAGGGACTTGTCCTTTTTTTCCACAAAGAAAAAGCCCGCCCCTGCAGGGGAGGAGGAAGGGCGTATGATTCCAGCTGAAAGTGACTCAGAGATGTATTTTTCCATGGCTTCTCTCTCGGGACGTGAGAGAGAGTAGAGACGCCCTTTAGGTGGAGTGGTGCCTGGAAGTAGGTCGATGGCACAGTCATATGGACGGTGAGGAGGTAATGAGATGGCATGTGACTTACTGAACACCTGGCGAAGGTCGTGGTACCCGGCAGGGACCTTGGAAATGTCAGGGATCTCCTCCAGAGAGGTGGGCAAGACGCTTCTGGTGGCAGCGGAACGGAGGCATGAGGAGTGGCAAGTAGGACTCCAATCCAGGATGCTTCTCCTTGCCCAGTCGATGTGAGGGTTATGTAGTTTTAACCATGGAAGACCCAGAACTATAGGTGCATGAGCACTCTTAATGATGAGAAACGTGGTGGTCTCAACATGATTACCAGAAAACTGCAATGTGACTGGAGCAGTGCGGTGGGTGATTGAGGAGAGCTTGCTGCCATCAAGGGCCTACACGCTAAATGGTTGGTTAAGTGGGGTGTGTGGAATCTTGAGTTGAGAAACCATAGCTGAGGTGATTAAATTCTGGTCTGCTCCAGAGTCTACTAGGGCGTGTGTGACGTGAGGCCGGTTGTCATAAATCAGGGTCACTGGGAAGCGAGAGCGAAGGTTAGGAGATGGGTGTTGTGTAGAACTGCCCCATACCCCCAGAACTACCGGGGTGTTCCGGCTTTTTACTGGACAGGTTCGTACGATGTGGCCAACCTGACCACAGTAGAAGCAAGCACCATCATCCTTCCGACGTTGACGTTCCTTGGACGAGATGTGCGCGCAGTCGACCTGCATAGGTTCTGGGGGGGGCTTAGGTGTGTCTGTGTTAGGAGCGGGTACGTTGAGGAACTGACGAGACTCCCTTTGTCGTGTTCGTTTGCGGGCGTCAATACTTGTAGCCAGGTCAATGAGCCCCTGAAGGTTGGAAGGGAGCTCTCGGGCTGCTAACTCATCTTTGACTGGGTCAGAGAGTCCGTGAAGGAATGTGTCGAAGAGTGCCTGATTCTTCCAACCACAAGAGGGAGCCAGAGTCCGAAAATCAATAGCATAATCAGAGACAGATCGAGATCCCTGACGTAGTTCAAGTAACTGATCCGCTGCCTGACGCCCCGTGAATGAACGATCGAAAACCTGTCTCATTTCATCCGTGAAAGTCTTGTACGTGTAGCAGCAGGGCATCTGGGCATCCCATAAGGCTGTCCCCCATTCTCTTGCTTTACCAGAAAGGAGAGTGATGATGTAGGCAACCTTGGAGCGTTCAGTGGGAAAAGATGATGCCTGCAGCTCAAGCACAAGGGAGCACTGAGATAAAAATGAGCGGCAGGTGGACGGATTTCCGTCGTAAGTGGGCGGTGCAGGGAGGCATGGTTCATGATTGATAGAGTGCCCAGGAAGAGGAGGCTGGAGAATGGGAGCTGGATGTGCTTGTGTTTGCTTTATTTGCAAGATGAGAGCAGCTAAAGCCTCTGTAACGTTATGGAGGGAGCAAGTTATCTGCTGGATATTCTGCTGGTGAGTGTCCAAGAGCGCCCCCTGTTTCTCTAGTGCCCCTCTTAATTGTACAGCCTCTGCTGGATCCATTAATGGCCAGATTATACTGTCACGGGCGTGCGTGGGGGTGAAGGATCCAAGCGCAGAGTGAGCTTTTACTGTTTCTCTGCACGAGCTCTGCAGCGCGAATGCAGAGTAGAGCCGGTGTATGTAGAGAGCGAGTGCAGCGCTTAGAGTCAATGAGCTCAGTGGCTGGAATGCGGAAGTGCCGAGAGCGCGCTCACTGCTTTTCTGAATGGGCTCCGTGGCAGGAATGCGGAAGTGCCGAGCCGGCGCGTGTAGAAAGAGCATACGCTGTTTGCCGGTGATGACAATCCCGCGAAGCGAGGCAGACGAATCGCGCAGGCTGCTAGATCCGAAACAATAGCTCGTGGTCGATGAACAGGCAGAGGTCAGAAACGTGAAACCGAGAAAGTCCGTGATCAGAGCTCGTGGTCGATAAACAAATCCAAGGGTCAGCAACAGTAAATCCGTATAGACGAAAGATCCGTAGCGTGAGACAAAGACGAGGTCGTGAAAACAGAGCGTGGTCGAGATCCGGGAGTTCAAAGCAATGAGAAACGCTGGAATACTGGCCATGGATAGCACACAATAATCTGGCAGAGAGCTGTTGTCTGAAGGTGCGTTAAATAGAGAGCTGTGATGATCAGAAATTGAGAACAGGTGTGTTTGGTGCGGTGAATGAGGTGGTGAAAAGCAAGGAACGGGATGGATCGTGGAGCAGGAGTGTGCAGGTGATCATGATCTTGACTGAGATATGGGCATGACCTAGCGTGCTGTGACATCCATTTAACTTTCCATTAAAAAAATGAGAGACCATTTAAAGACTCAGGAAATGAATGCAGGTGCATTAATTGCACTGATTAGAGTGTGACACCATGAGTCCAATATTGAATTTTTTCTAATGTTCTAATTTTCTGAGATACTGAAGTGTAAATTTTTTTTTATCAAAAAGTGAAGGCAGTTTCACTTTTTGAATTTAATTCCTGAAATAAATCAACTTTTTGATGACATTCTAATTAATTGAGATGCACCTGTATGTGGATGTGGATGTGTGTGGTCAAAAAGTGCCCATGGAGGCACTGTTTTAAATTAATTCATCTTCAGTAAGCAGTTTATCGGGTAGTCTGAGGGTGGCTATAGAGAGGAGTAGCATTGCATCATTTTTATGAATGTTTAAAGATGTTTTAAAAAGGAAAAAAAGTTCTGAGCCAAGCGTTTGTGTAATTAAAGATTGTAATTTTATGTATTATTATTTTTTAATACATTAACTTATTTTCAGTTACATTATTTTAGGCTAAAGGCCACATACCTCCAGGGTCTGGGTTTGATTCCTGTTCAGGCTCAATTCGTGTCTTTGTATGCATGGAGTTTGCATGTTCTCCCTGTGCTTGGTGGGTTTCCTCTCAAAGGTCTGCAGATTTGGCTAATTGGTGTTCCCAAATTGCTTGTAGAGTGTGAGTGAGTGTAAGGGTGCCAATCCCTGCGATGGATTGGCACCCTGTCCAAGGTGTACCCTGCCTTGTGCCCTCAGTCTCCTGGGATAGGCTCCAGCCCCCCGCGAGCCTGAATACAGGATAAAGTGGTATAGATGATGACTGAGTGAGAGTATGTTCCAGAGAGAGAATATTTATATTGAAAGTAGAAGTGCATTGTTTTAAAAGGAAAGTAAAAAATTCCCACAATTCATCCAGTACAAATTCCTGCATACAAAGTTGCATTCCATCCAACAAATGCAAATCAGAGAAGGTTTTGGTTTCTCCTTTCGCTTACTTTAAAAAAAATTGCTCTTCAGAAAGTCAACCAAGATAACCATGAAGATCATCCTGTGTTTTATTTGCATCATATGGTTTAGCAGAGTAGGTATGTGTCTACTTTTGATGAAATAAAAGGAAAATAAGCCTTAAAATGTACTATAACTAAATAAAGATGCTAAAAGTGTTTTTCCTCTAAGCAGACTCTCGGCTAGTATCGGCTCGAGTGGGTTCCACGGCTGTCCTGCCGTGCGAGTGGAGAAATGTTCCGGTCCAAACGCCGCATGTTCAGTGGAACACAGATACTGATATTGTGTTTGAGAGAAAAGGTGAGCAGCTGTTTGAGGGTGAGGGATATGAGAACCGTGTGGACGTTCCTCAGGACAAGCTGCTTGAAGGAAACTGTTCCCTGGTGCTGAAGAACGTCAGTGTCACCGATGCAGGCGTCTACCAGAGCTACCTGTCTGTGAAGCGCATGAAGAGAGCCAGCTCTACCAAATGGGTTTTACTACAGACTCTCGAGCTCTCAGTTGATGGTATGTGGATATCAGAAAACTACAGAGTTCTGGATTCAGATTGCTTATAATGTGTTGATTAATTCTCTGTAACAGCAGCTCTGATATTAGAGCAGGTGTATATTAAAGCACTTCTTACAATCTGTTATAGTTTCCATGATAACAGCTCAGAGAGGCTCTTGTATGAAGAACTCATAATGCATATTTTTTAATATCAGTTCATCATTGATGCAGTGTTAGTGGAGGGAGTCTCCAGTCTTAGTACTTTGTAACAGGAAAGCTGCAACTTTACTTTTCTGCCCATTTTAAAGCAGGGGAGTTTAAACATTGCAGTTTAGCAGTAACATTTTAATTTTAAGAAAGATAAAAATGCTGGTAATTACTGCTGTAATGCAAGTGAGAAAAGGAATTTTAAAACCTTTTTCATAAAGGTTAACCAACTTTATGTGAAAATTGTTGTGGTATATGATAACATACTATGGGGCATGCACGTATAGGAAAGTAAGCAACCAGATCATAAAAAAACATCATATTATATTTTTTTGTATATTATTTTTATACTGCATATATTTATGATGACTTAATGTAACTATTATTGACAATCATTGTATTTAAACATTGTTTATTTATATTATGATGTTAGTTTTTTGACTACTTTCTTGGAGTTACAAAAAGCGGACCATCTGAGCTGATCCAAGGAGACTTTGTTATATATATATATATATATATATATATATATATATATATATATATATATATATATATACACACTCACCTAAAGGATTATTAGGAACACCTGTTCAATTTCTCATTAATGCAGTGATCTAATGAACCAATCACATGCCAGTTGCTTCAATGCATTTAGGGGTGTGGTCTTGGTCAAGACAATCTCCTGCACTCCAAACTGAATGTCAGAATGGGAAAGAAAGGTGATTTAAGCAATTTTGGCCGTGGCATGGTTGTTGATGCCAGACGGGCCGGTCTGAGTATTTCACAATCTGATCAGTGTAACGACGCGGGTCGCGCGAGAGGCAGAGCCGTGCTTATACTGTTCAAAAGCACGGCCATTTATACACACGGTTGCTAGGCAACGCCGCCGTCAGGCAATCAGCCTGAACGAGCCGCACCTGACGACGTGTTTATTTAAGGGTCCTGATACCGGCGCACTTCGTGCGATCATTTAGGTAGCACCGGTGAAGGTATCAGGGCCAAAGAAAAGAAAAGAAAATAAAAGACAGATAGACAGCTGTTTAGCGACAGAGGCAAAGCCCCAGCCTCTGTCTGTTTAAGACGCCGGCGAGTGAGAGAGAGAGATAGAGAGAGCGGCACGCAGCAGTACAGCGTGCACGCTCAGTACGGTGTATTAGTGCACAAAGCACAAACTCTCTCTCTCCCATAGGTCCTCGATAAGGGGGAACACCCCGAGAGGATAAAAGTTTATTTTTATTTTCCAGAGCCCTGTTCGTTCTCGCGGAGACGGCAGAGCTCTGTTTATTTTGTGTTTTCACTTTTTCATTTATTTTCCTTTTAAGTTCCTCAATTAATAATCCCACGCTATCTCCAAATGGGAAGGCCTTCCCGTGTGTATCACAAGCACTCTCACTATCTCCTATTTCACTGACCCACTCTAACGCCCAGCATAAGGGCTCTTATAATTAAAAAACATCGCGTGGTGCGGCTCTCCATACCGCACCACGTAACAATCAGTTACTGGGATTTTCACGCACAACCATTTCTAGGGTTTACAAAGAATGGCGTGAAAAGGGAAAAACATCCAGTATGCGGCAGTCCTGTGGGTGAAAATGCCTTGTTGATGCTAGAGGTCAGAGGAGAATGGGCCGACTGATTCAAGCTGATAGAAGAGCAACTTTGAGTGAAATAACCACTCGTTACAACCGAGGTCTGCAGCAAAGCGTTTGTGAAGCCACAACATGCACAACCTTGAGGCGGATGGGCTACAACAGCAGAAGACCCCACCGGGTACCACACGTCTCCACTACAAATAGGAAAAAGAGGCGACAATTTGCACGAGCTCACCAAAATTGGACAGTTGAAGACTGGAAAAATGTTGCCTGGTCTGATGAGTCTCGATTTCTGTTGAAACGTTCAAATGGTAGAGTCAGAGTCATTTGGTGTAAACAGAATGAGAACATGGATCCATCACGCCTTGTTACCACTGTGCAGGCTGCTGGTGGTGATGGTGTAATGGTGTGGGGGATCTTTTCTTGGCACACTTTAGGCCCCTTAGTGCCAATTGGTCATCGTTTAAATGCCACGGCCTACCTGAGCATTGTTTCTGACCATGTCCATCCCTTTATGACCACCATGTACACATCCTCTGATGGCTACTTCCAGCAGGATAATGCACCATGTCACAAAGCTCCAATCATTTAAAATTGGCTGCTTGAACATGACGATGAGTTCACTGTACTAAAATGGCCCCCACAGTCACCAGATCTCGACCCAATAGAGCATCTTTGGGATGTGGTGGAACGGGAGCTTCGTGCCCTGGATGTTCATCCCACAAATCTCCATCAACTGCAAAATGCTCTCCTATCAATATGGGGCAACGTTTCTAAAGAATGCTTTCAGCACCTTGTTAAATCAATGGCACGTAGAATTAAGGCAGTTCTGACGGCGAAAGTGGGTCAAACACTTTATTACTATAGTGTTCCTAATAATCCTTTAGGTGAATGTGTGTGTGTATATATATATATATATATATATATATATATATATATATATATATATATATATCAGGTCTTATTTCTTTGTCACAACATCTTGTCATCTTGAAGTGAGGAAAGTGAGAAGTGGAACTCAGCACAGGCCCTGGATATGAACTAAATTACAGTGTGTGTGCTGTTGATGTTTAAAAAAAAAAAATTTAAAAAAGGTCATTTTCTTTCTTTATTTTTACCCTAAGAGCCCACCCAAGAGGAACTAAAAGAAACATTACCTGCCAAAGGTGAGTGAAATGTATTAGGACGTTGTGGTAAAGGAACTTTAGTCACTGAGTTTGAAAAGTTATGACCTTGAATTCTTCACTCTACCGGTAAAAACAGTAATGTTGGTCAAACAACAATTTTCAAACATTTAAATCTAAAATAATGATCTATACAAACTACTTTTAAATGAAAAGTTGTTTTCCCAGGTTTTGTTTTGCTCATCTATACACAGAAACTTAGCATCTTTCTTCCATATTATATGGATTACCTAATATACAGAATATTTTCTTTCTTTGTTTTTCTTTATAAGAAACCCCAGGGAAGATATTTCATGAAAAACTAATTACCACAAGTGAGTATAAAGAGATGCTAAAAATGCCAGCATCATTTTTTTATGGGATTTTTATTTCAGCTTAGAATTGATTAATTAATTTATTATTCAAAATACTCCAATTTTGTTTAGATGCCGCAGGAGTGAATTGTCCTCGACTGCATATCGTCCTCTTTTCTCTTCTCTCCTTTCTTATATCTTCATGGAAACATCAGTAGGACCAGGGCACAGGGAGAGACTGGTGATGTGATGAATTTCAAAATTTAGAAAATGTATACCTGGCTTAAATAACTTCTCCCACTACATTTATGTGAAACTAAATATTAATATACATACATAGATAAAATGGTACGTATGTTATGAAATGGCAAATAAAAGTTTAGTCTATTTATATAAAAGCAATGTTGTAGAACAATGCTCCAATGTAGGTCCTGCTGATTCATTCATAATAAATAAATAAAATATTAAAAGTTGTCTTAAACAAAGACGTATGAATGTTTTTTTTTCTTTAAAAGTGCATCATAACTTATAAAGGTTTTATCTTAAAATTACACGTTCATCTACGTACTTCATTTATATTAGCGTTATGTGGTGATCTCTTTAACACATGGGGTTTGAGAGTGCCACAGAAGATTTTCAGGTTTGTAAGTAGGAGATAGAGCATTTGGGAATGGCTGGTATAAATATAAATATTATAATAATACTAGTGTATATATATATATATAATATAAATATGGTATACAGTATAAGATATCTGAAAAGAATATTAATGTGCAGATATACTGTATGAACGGAATAAATTAGGAATAAGAACATCTGCTGAGTGTTGAGCTGTAGACATCCAGATGTTTTACTATTCAATTCAATTTTATTTGTATAGCGCTTTTAACAGTTGTCATTGTTGCAAAGCAGCTTTACACAATCAAAATAATTATTTAAGTTTGTATGACATGGGAATGTTTATGAATCAAAATGATCCGATTGTCGCTGATGAGCAAGGAGACGGTGAGGGAGACCGTGGCAATGAAAAGCTCCATGAGATGGCAATAAGAAGAGACCTTGAGAGGAACCAGACTCAGCAGGGAACCCATCCTCATTTGGGTGACAACGGAGAGCAGGGATTGATCAGCATCATATCAGTATAACAGGAGATGTATTTCAGTTAATATGAGTCTAGTTAGTTACTGAAGGCTCAAGTAGACTGTAGGAACCTAAAGTCCTGAACTATCGAATAACTGCAGTCATGACTCCTCAGAGAGACCAGTCCAGTCTGCATCATCCGAGGACAGGACCGTCTTCGTGGAAAAGTGGAACCGTCCCCAGTCACCACACACATTTCCCAGGCAGAGCACACGGGACATCCATGCGACGAGATCTCCAACCAGAAGCAGGACACCAGGACGAGTCAGACAGCTCCAGAGGGCGGAGGGGTCTGGATCACTGGCAGCTCAGGAGCGACATGTATAGCTCGACAGAGAGACAGAGAGAGGGAAAGAGAGAGAACAGGAGAGGGGAGAGCAGAAGACGAGAGATAACAGTTAGGTATGGTCACAGTCACATCATGTATAAGGTGAATGTATATTTACTGCAGAGTGCTCACATTTGTTCCCAAGGGTTCAGCTATTATTGGCTGTATTTTTAGTTATTTTGAGAGGACAATACATTTGCAGTGCTATACAAACTTTACACTGACTACTGTACTTTTCATTGTGTCAAAGAGTCATTCATGCCGTGTTGTCCTATGAAAAGATAGAACTAAATATTTGCAGAGATGTGAGGGGTGTACTTACTTGTGTGACATACTGTATGTGTGTATGTGTATATGTGTTTATTTGCCTTACTAGAATACTGTGCCTGTTCAATTACAGTCTCTTTGTGCCTGCAAAAAGGCATGTGCTCTGGAGGTCAACAAGCATTAGCGGTGTGGGTGGGTGGGTGCCCCCACCCCCACGCCCACGCCCACGCCCACCCCCCCACGCCCTCAACAACTTTGAGCGAAGTTGTTAAACTGTCTCCTTTGTTTACCGGATTGCCAATTTACACCGTTGGAGTCGAGGTTAACCTCACCATCTGGGCTTGGTGTAGTTCAGGCGCAGCAGACGTCCGTTTCCTGCAGCTTTGTGTAACAGACAAGATAAGGTTGGCAGGATGGCGCCATTCGGCTGAGAGAGAGGTTCTGGAATGTGATGGATTTATCGCTCACTTTGCGGTAGCCTGTTGGCCACGACATTGGAATTGCCGAGTGAACAAAGATGTCGCCTCAGCTGTGTGCGCCTCAGGTGAATAGGTTTCTTACAGTGTATGGATAAAAATAATATTTAATACAAAAATCACCAAATAATGTTCATACTGTATGCCTCATGTAAAGCATGGTTAGGGCTCAAAGTTTGCTTCCCTGGTTTAACACAGGAAGGAGAGACGTCCTGTGGATATGAGCTTCCGTGTTGCTTATATGGCATATAATATTTTATTGCTCTTTCACTGTTTTCAGCGTAACAAGGTTATCACAGATTACGTCTGTTGTAGGAAGTAGAAATAGTTACATTCCATGTCTAAAAACCTTAAATACACACCAAATCTGCAAGTTGCAAATACATTAGAGCAGTGTTTTTCAGTTGTTAATTGTGTATACTGTATGACTAACGTACAACCTAAACATTAATAAACAAATATCCACAGATCCTTCACAAAGTGCCCAAAAGTGTTAAAACCTGAAGGTATTTGAGTTTGAAAACCAAACATGAATGAGATGACGAATCGGAATTTTAGCTTAACATCCAGACGTGTTAAGCATTTTAGGACTTGCCACCTTTGGTTACATTTTGGTAAGCAAAAGTACTGGAACAGAAAAAAAAAAAAGTTAAATCAAATAGCAAAGATAAATTGCCTGCATATTCTTTTGCTTGAAGTAATCACATAAACCACATTGAACCTGTGGCACACAGTACAGTTCATTCAGCACATATAGCACACACACATCAGTTTGTTTATGGCCTAGCTGAAATGTAAGGAAATAAATGTACATAAATAAAAATGAGAGAACGAGAGTGAGTTGTCTTGAGCATTTTTTGGGATTTTTTAGGTTGTTTTTAAGGACCAGACTCTACATAATAGAACCATAACTCATGATTCAAACTACAAATAACAACATGGTGAAACCCCTGAAACCACCTCCTCACTACAAGAAAAGCCACAGTTTCTTTGAAAGAGAAAGTGAAAGTGTCCTAGGCCACATGCGCGCGCACACACACACACACACACACACACACACACACACACACACACAGGCTTAAAACTGTTCGGAAGGAAAAGTGTGTGAAATGATCATAGCTGAAGCTGCTGTTAGAGTCTAGACTACAAAGAGATGTTAACTAGAAATCAAATAGCATGAAATTATAACTAGAGTAGTCTTAAACTAACTAAAATTGAACAGCTCAGCTTAAGTTGTTATGGGTTAGGGGAGAAATTTGAGGGTAGCCTTCTTCAACACCTCGTGAACCATCCATGTGTCATGTTTCAGTTCATCTCACTGTTTACTTCATTCCTAATGCTCTTCATAAACTTTGTCTCTAATCTGATGGCGATTATAATGGCAGACAATCCAGAGTCCTTTCCTGTTTATCATATTGTGTTTTTTTAAATATTCTTCGGTGAATGAGGCCACTCTTTGTATTTAAAAATGTTGAAACATGGGCAACTGTTGTGTTTATGGATTATTACAAACCATTATTATTTTTTTTTCTTTTTTTGACAAAACAATGAAAATATTTATATGTACAGTGGGTATAGAAAAGAATATCCACCGTTAAAATAATCACATTTTCTTGCTAAAAAGCTGGAGTATTTCAGTCCCTCATAGCACAACTGAAAAAAACAAACAAACAAACAATCAACTATGGGTGGCAAGAATCAGGATGTCGCTCAAAACTGGATGAATGAGCCGGGCAGAAACTGGTCAGGGAGGCTTCCAAGAGGCCTACAGCAACTCTGAAGCAGTTGCAGGAATTTATGAAAGAGTGATCATTGTGTGCATGAGACAATAATACCACAAATTCTCCACAAATGTATATCCATGGAAGGGCTGCAAGACAAAATCCTGAGTAATCGAACCTTGAAAAAATGAAGATTATGGTCGGACGAGACTAAAATCTCCATAAAATAACCTACAGTATGCAGCTGATGTGAGAATTGGCCGATGGAGAATATACTTGGGGTCCATATAGGTGTCTGGATGTGTAGCAAAATATTTCAAACCAACATAAAATAATCCAGTGAAAATGATTCAGAAATGACTTGCAGGCAATTCAACTGGATTAATCATTTTGTTGATTTATTTTGCCAATAACTGAGTATAACCCCACATGTAAGGGTTAAAATAGGGAAAGAGCTCTTGTGATATGCTGCTGGGATGGAGCGAGAGAGAGAGACGTGTCACAAAAGGAATTATGAGAAAAAGTGCAATAGCTTTCTTTTTAATTGGTTATTTTGCCAATAATTTATTATATTTAGCAATAAATATAAGCGTCATAGCGCCTAAGCACATCTTATATGCTTGTGTTTACATAAACAAATGTAAATGGCTTTTCGTGTTGACATGGACTGTTTATAATGTTTCGGCACAAGTTTGTGACGCAAAGACTGTTCTAGAAATCCACATTACCACATGTGACAATGCTTAGCGCAATATGTGACCTATGTGAAGCGTCACTAAATATTAATTGCGAGTTGTTTTACGTTTACAGTTTACAACTAACTACATCAATGTGTATGATGTAAATGCTGCACTAGTGGAATAAAGAGCAAATTAATGTTATCATTTCATGAGAAACATTTCCAATAGTTATTTCCAATAACTAATTGTAAATGTACTTCAGTTGCATTTGAGCTGTGTTAGTGGCACCTGCCAATAGAGGGACACAGCTGGTAGAATTGATCATACACAGCACTAGTGGACTGAAAGGAAAAAGCCCTCATATGTCTTTTAAAAAGGAATCGTGATCGGCATGTACACACCCGCGCAGTCTCTCTTTCTCTTAGCTTCTTCCAAGGTAAGACTCAACGGTGTTGCGAAATGATTGAAATGTCTTCAGAAATGATTCAAATGTGAGAACTGATGACTTAAAGCTGTAGATTATAGACTGTATTAATATATATAAAACTGTTTTCACATTGCTCAGTCATTCATCTTGGGGAGAAATGTATTGCTATGAACAATTCTATGTCACAGAAAAAGAGTCCCCGTGTGATTTAATGTCTTATTCTAGGATCTTCTATACCATAAATCGTCTCACTGTCGTTAGTCTTTTGTGACTTTTAAATAATATTCAATACATTTCAAGATGAAATAAATATTTTAGGTAAATATATAGTCACTTACAGGAGAGTGTTTTTAAATTAATTGAGTCACTTGTTAAATGAATTCACTCACTCATTCTCTATAATGGACTCACGGTGGTTTAGTGGTTAGCCCTGTGGCCTCGCACTTCCAGGGTCAGGGTTCGATTCCCACCGCAGGCTCTGTGTGCATGGAGTTGGCATGCTCTCCCTGTGAGTGGATTTCCTCGGGGTATTCCCATTTTCTCCCACAGCCCAAAGAAATGCAGGTCAGGCTAACTGGTGTTTCCCAAATTGCCTGTAGTGTGTGAATGTTGACTGGAGGTCCTACCACGGTCATAAATAATGGGAATAAATACAGCGGTAATCATTGGCCTCCATGTTCCCAAGTTTGACTACAGAGGTTCTTAGATGGTTGGAAGTATGGATTCTACATTGCTTAAGTATAGGCACTATACTACATCAGTAAGGATGTAATGTCTGGATGTTTTTTTTTTTTCGGAACGCAGATTCTCGTTGGTTATCATTATTAACAATAAACTTCCCATGCTAAAAAGTGAAACTACATAAGACTATTCACTGAGCTGCCATAGCATTAAGATCACTGACCAGTGGAGTGAACAACATTGATTATCTCATTTCAGTGGTGCCTGGAAGTGGGTGGGATATACTGTCCCTGAAATTGATCTATTGGAAGCCTAAACAAGGTGATCTGAGCGACTTTGACAAAGGCCAAATTATGAGGAATAGAGTACTGAGTTAGGGAATCTGCAACAAGACTGCAGCTCTTGTGGGATTTTCCTGATCTGCAGTACACAGAGGGGTTTGTTCAGGGACTTGCTGTGAAAAACAAAACCTAAACCAAAAAAATACAACAGAAAGGGCAGTATAGCGACCTTAAGCTAAAAAAACAACAACAACAATGACACACACCCAGTGCTCTTGGATGCAGGCCCGGGCCCAAGCCCAGATAAAATCAAATGTGAGGGTTGTGTCAGGAAGGGCGTTCGGCGTGAACCGTGCCAAGTTGGGTGCGGATCATGTTATGGTGACCCCTTGATGAGAGCAGACGAAAGACTAACAACAACCAGAGTTCTGCAAACGGGTATTATTCTGAGAGATTTCACAGGTAGTTCCCAGCACTAGCATATTGTTGATCTAGGTTAGAAGGTTAGCGTCGTTGTGTCTGGAAAGTACTTGATTCTTGCCCCATTTCTGTGGAATCAAATTTGTTTCACAAAGTGTTTAACAAAAATTGAAAGAATTCAAAAAATAGACAGAAAAGGTCTAAAAAAAAAAAAGTGTAAAGGGAACTAAAGTGCAAACCAAAAACCCGCCAAAGTTTTTTGTTTAGTCCCCTAGTTATTTTAAGTTTCCCTAAGTTTCCTGATTTTCACGTTTGCCTTTCTGAGATAAACATACTGGTGGCTGCGTGGCTTCTACAGCTCTACATTTACATTCACATCCTCACTGGCCAGGTGTTAAATCTCCACTACAGTCTCAGGACCAGTTTAAAGATGTTTCTACATGAAACGTTTACTGTATATTTTCCCAGCTGGTTATTTTTACATTCACGTTTATTGTCTATGTAATGATGGCTAAGAGAAGAAGTGTGCATCATCTTGGATGAACTTTTTTCCTATACATCATTGCTTGTCTGTCTAGACACTGTATGTGCCATCACAGACACATTTCCAGTGTGATTTTATCATTAATGTCACACATTCTTGTAAATTTACAATAACATTTAGGCCTCAGAAATCGCAGGTTAACAGCAGCTCAGATCAGAGAGCAGGTCAATGCCACACAGAGTTCTAGCAGCAGACACATCTCTAGAACAACTGTTAAGAGGAGACTGTGTGAATCAGGCCTTCATGCTAGAAGATCTGCTAGGAAACCACTGGTAAGGACAGGCAACAAGCAGAAGAGACGCGTTTGGGCTAAAGAACACAAGAAAGAACACAAGAAAGAAAACTCACTGAATGAGAAGGGGTGTCCAAACTTTTGCTCTGTACTGTATATCTCAACAGTAATGAGAAGTACCATCAAACACTGTTGGGAGTGATTTATTTATTTTATATTTATTTATATTTATTTATATTTATTTATTTATGGCAAGATGGAGGCTTATGCTTAGCACTGTCCCTTGAACCTACAGGGTCCAGGTTGTATTCCTGCCTCGGGACTGTGTGCATGCTCGGTGGGTTTCCTCTGTGTACTGCAGTTTCCTCCTACATTCAGGGTGTACAGTACCCCGCCTCATGCCCTAAGTCTCCTGGGATAGAGTGAATGCAAGATAAAGCGGTATAGATGATGAGTGAAGGAGTGAGTAAATGATTTATTGTGGTGGTGTAAGTTAAACCAAAATACCTAACAAATGGACAGGTCTTGAGTTGTCATTTAAGTTAGTCTTTATTGGTCACACATACATTACTGCACAGTGAAATTCTTTATTCTTCGCATATCCCCGCTTCTTGAGTAGGCCGAGGTCAGAGCGCAGGGTCAGCCATTTTTACGGCGCCCCTGGAGCACACAGGCTTAAGGGCCTTGCTCAAGGGCCCAACAGCAGCAACCTGGCGGACTTGGGGCTCGAACCACCGATCTTCCGATTCGTAACTCAGAGCCTTAACACACTGAGCCACCACTGCCCTAAAGATTGCCTTTAAACTGCATTTAAAGATTGCCAGTGATTTGGCTGTATGGACATCTAGAGGAAGTTAATTCCACCACCTTGGAGCCAATCTAGATGTAGGTCCTCCTCGATGTGCGACCAGCTGAGCAGTGTGGAAGATCGAGGGGAACAGCTGGATGAGATGCAGAGGACGAATGGTGAAGCGCGACAGACCTGCCAGGGGTGAATTTCCATAGTCCAGCCTTGACAGAACAAGATACTGAACAAGCACCTGAGTAGCCTGTGTGGAAAGAAATGGATGAATTCTTTTGATGTTATAAGATAGAAATCAACAAGAGTGAGTAAAGTTAGGAGGAGTATATCCTGCATGGGGTGCCAGTCCATCGCTGGGCAAACACACACACACACACACACACTACAGGTAATTTGGAAATGTCTAATCTGCATGTTTGTGAACTGTGTAAGGAATTCCAGTGGAATCCCACCAAGCACTGGGAGAATATGCAAACTCTCCAAACACAGTTCTGAAATGGAAAGTCCTGAACCTTTAACTCTGGTTGGAGATGTAATTAACACTGAATACTCATCTTTCACTGGAAAATATATTATAGTCCAGTGTAAGTAGTTAACAGTATCAACTCCCATGAGAGGGGGGAAATCATCTGAATGTGTGTGTAAGATAGAGAGAGACTTGGGAAGACCACACTAAAGTTTACAGGGTGTTAAGTGTTTCCGTGTAAGAGTCACATCTCTGACAGATGGCATAGACATCTCCTGTTGGTAAACATAGTGTGATATCAATCATTCTGAGCAGATATGAGTGAAATGGCCCTTCATTGTGGCATCTTGCCAGCGAGAGCAAGCCTTAAAAATTAGGATACAAATTCTGAATTATTATGACATTTGTGCTTCCTATTGTTTGTTTGAACGTCGTGTGTTTCATGTCACAGTGTGGGTCGATTCCTCTTGTTGGATCATGATTGTATTCTGAGTGAGGCAGGGGAGTGAGTTGGAAGGTCTCTCGCTCTATTTCAGAGAAGCACACGTGATAAAGAGGAACATAGAAAATAGAACTGACATACAGCACTTGAGTGAAAGGTGAAGTCCCTCCACTGTATTTAAAATGGTAAATGAATCACAAGATACACACACACACACACACACACACACACACACACAGCTCTCATTTTCTCTCTTGTCTCATTTTCTCCCAAAGTAAGACTGTGTAATACTGTTAACCTTCAGGTTATGTAGAAAGAATCACTATGTGAGGACTGATGAGTTATAGTCTGCGATTACTGACTGCTTTGATTTGATTTTTGTATATCTGTGAACATTTTTGGACAGAAAATAGACTAATAATAAAATAAATGTCTCCATGTAATTTAAAAACGTATTCTCTGAGTGTGTGCATATACAGTCTCATGCAAATGTTTAGGCACCCTTTGATAAAAATGCACACGCTGTTTGCACATGTGCATGTGTGAGTGAGTGTTCGCGCACACAGTGTTTATGTGTGCACAGAAATTGCTCATAGAGAAGATAGAAGTTTTCAAGTTCCTCATAGGCTTCCATGGTTAAAATGGCCCTCCGCTCTCTGAAAAGCCTTGTTACAGGAGATGAACAATGGAGAAAGTAAAAGTAGGAAGGAAGGTCATGAGAAAGTAGCGGCGTCAGAGAGAGCTGTTAGAAGAACAATCAAGCTTGAAGCTAAGCCAAGAGGATGAATGACCTCCTCCCTCCTCTCGTCTTACATACAGTAGTAGCCCGACTATATGGGACGGCTTTCACACACACACACACACACACACACACACACACACACACACACACACACACACACACACACACACACTAATGGAAACACTGTTTTATCGGTGTGTGTGTGTGTGTGTGTGTGTGAAAATCCAGAGAAAATGAATCTTTAACTTTCTTAATGGGACTTGCTTTTGCTTTACACATGTTATCATAAACACGTGTGTGTGCGAGGATGACAAACATACAGTATACAAAAACAAAATAAAAGATGTTTTACACGCATGTGTGGTCACAGTGTTATATTGTTATAGGAAACAGTACGCATGCACACGGATGTTGATTATACCAGTAACAGATGAGCACTAAGACCGAGCAGGGGAGAGGATTACCCACAATTCCACAGCAAGAGAGAGAGAAAAATCATTGGCTCAGTTGTGATCATGTGACGCTCGGCGTCAAAACAAGAAGCGCATGCGTGATACAGGATACTTGGTACTCGTAGACCAAGACTTGCTCGTTTTCCAAGTCAACATTTGTTAAACATCTTTGCTTGTCTTGCGGAACACTCGCAAACCGCGTTACTACCAATCCGAGGTTCCACTCTGTGTGTGTGTGCATATATATAACTTTTTATTTTATTTTATATACCATCTTGTATATGTACCACTGAGTTGCATTTGTTTTTTACTTGTTAGTCAGGCCGATAGGTATTTTGAAGGGCAATGCAAGGTTTATATTTTTGCTTCTTCGACCAGCACAATAGATTTAAAGATCATGCAGCATGCTATGAAGTGCGGAATTACATTGTTCTTGAGTAGAGATGGTGTTGGTGTTGTAAAGTGAAATGGAGGGAAGCAACACTACATCCTGAGGCAATAAGAAATCGTCATGCATAGCTGATGACCTAGTGGCCAGTGCTTACAGATTTGCTTTCATTTCCTATGTGATTAATTACATGTACAATTTAATTCAACAAATTCATGTCACATGACCTTATGCATAATTTTATTGCCTACATTCTTTTCACCCACCCTGTATTATAAACCTGAAATGAAGAGGATAACTTACATTAACACTGAAACTAACTCCTTTTGCTTCTGATTCCTGTGTGTCAAGCACTTTCACTTTTAGTCGGGCAGACAATCTGGTTATTCACGATAATGTTTAATATTTAAAGGGGACATTAAATATACTTAATTCAATTCAATTCTATTTATATAGTGCTTTTAACTATAGCCGTTGTCTCAAAGCAGCTACACGAAATGAATTATTTATTACCATTTCAGTATCTGGAGTAGTTTGTTCACTGAAAGGGGAAACTCCCATTCCTTTCTCTTTCTCTGAAACCCGTTTTCTGACACACAGACACACAGTCACTCCAAGTATTCCGTATTGTACACTCTGTCATTCTCTCTTCTTTAAAGGTAAGAGTTTCTGGTATTATATATCGCATGTCTTCAGAGAGGTTTTAGGGAGTTTAGAGATTATTAAACTGTGAGATGTGGTGAAGCTGCTGTTATACACAGTGTACACTGTAGATATCATATGAACTTTTTCAGTGTATTCATTTCATTCGTTCATTTTCAGTAAGAATATATATATATACCTTTTTATATCAGAAACCTTTTTGTGTGGAATGGACTAGCAAGCTATAAATGTCTTTTATTTAATCTAAAGTCCTATTGTATGGTTGTCTGTACAACGAGTCTCGATGTGTTCAAATTATAAAACAAAATCAATTATAACTTAAACATTTGGTCATATATTTATTATGTTTAAATGGAGCCTTATGTTTTAGTTAGCATTTTCAAAATCGCTTTTTTCTTTTAAAGATGTACATTAATGATGGAGATTTTCTTGGTATCATCAATACTGTACACGTATCATTAGTGTGTGGGAGTGTGTGTGTGTGTGTGTGTGTGTGTAAAGTAACTGTTGCCTAAACTAAAAACGAAATGCAGTAATCTGTCTGATATAAGAGATAAGATTCTCAGTAATACAGGGGATGTTGAGTGATGCGAACTGGACTTTTTTCTCGTTCAGTCGAAAACCTTCACTACTCATCCAAGTAACTTGTTCATCCTGAGAGGTCAAAATGGTTCTCTTTTCTCTAAAAAGCCTTGTTAAAGGAAAGAATCAATGGAGAAGGTAAAAGTAGGGAGGGGGGGGGTGGTCATGAGAAAGTAACAGGGTCAGAGAGACCAATCAAGAACATAAGAGTTTGGGTAATTAGGTCGTTAAGGCTCTAAGACCAGAGAGTGTATGCCAAGACCTTAAGTGTGGTTTTCTTGTGAAGGGGTCTTGATCTTCCTTGGAACGGACGAAAGGGCAGCATGACAAACAGGAGACAGGTTGTGGTTAAGACCTCCACCTCTGTTAGGGGAAGGATTTTCTACCCGCACACAGGTGGCTTCTTTTACCCGTAACTCGAACCATCGATCCTCTCTGTCCAAAAGGTGTGCATCATCCTCAAAAGTGTGGCATCACTTTATGAAGAGGTTGTTTTTACCTGCTTGGTGTAAAGCTCTGAACACTCTTCACTGTTCTATTGCTCTTCTGATGTTTTAGTGTGCGGTTTTTGGGGTGGACGAGTCTTTGTCTTAGTGTGTAGGTAGGTTTGAAGTAAACAAATATGTGTTCTTAAAAAAGAAGAAAAAAATAACTTTTTCTAAGAAAAGCAGGATGACAAGATGGTTTTATTGGGTCTGTAATGCAGTGAGACGTGTTGAACCGAAAAATAAACAGGAGGAAGAGAATGGAGGATAAACTTATCATAAGGAAGTTGGGAGTTTCGCTACAGAGCTCTTTCTGTAAAGATTAACATGCATTTCCTGCATTAGTTGTTAATTATGACAGCAGTTTATTTGCGTTCTCTTTGTTTGATACCCACCTTATTTCCTGTTCCACAAGGTGTAGGAGTGTGTTTATGGGAATGTTTCACCGTTCATAAAAAAGCGCATTTGTGAGGTCAGATTTTGATGCTGGACGGGAAGACCTGGCTTCATCTCAAAGGTGTTCTATCAGGGTCGAGGTCAATCAAGTTCTTCCACACCAAACTCACTCATCCATGTCTTTCTGGACCTTGCTATGTGCACTGGTGCGCGGTCATGTTGGAACAAAGAGTGCATCCACAAACTGTTCCCACAAAGTTGGAATCTCACAAATTTGTCCAAAATGTCTCAGTATGCTGAAGCGTAAAGAGTCACTCTCACTGGAACTGAGGGTCCGAGTGCACCTCTTGAAAAATAACCAGGCATCAGTTCCAGCATAACTGTGCACCAACACCTTTTGAGATGAATTAGAGCGGAGATTACAAGTCAGGCCTTTTTATTTAACATCAGTGTCCAACCTCACCAATGCAAAATTCCCATAAACACACTGCTAAACCTTGTGGAAAGCCTTCACAGAAGAGTTGAAGCTGTTGTACAGTAGCTGCAGAGGGGGCGGGGCCAACATCATATTAAACCCTATGGATTAAGAAGTGGATGTTACTCAAGTTCATATGCATGTGAAGGCGGGCGAGTGAACACTTTTGACAATGTAGTGTATAGCACACACGTCCAGTCATGTGACATGCATGTTGCTTTTCTATAACGATTTTAAAAAGCACAAATTGCACCAACTAAGCCATGTCTCTTTTTTGTTCATTTCAGAAACTCCTAAACAGCATGAGTTCCCTCTGCTATAATTTCACCATCTGGCTCAGCTGTGTAGGTATGTGTCCTGTACACTGACATAAACTTTTAAACATCACACAATTGATTGTGTGTTAAAATATTAAAATGAATTAAATGCTTGTCTCAGGTTCCTTCATGGCAGACTCTCGGCTCGTATCGGCTCGAGTGGGTTCCACAGCTGTCCTGCCGTGTGAGTGGAGAAATGTCCCGGTCCAAACGCCTCATGTTCAGTGGAACACAGATACTGATATTGTGTTTGAGAGAAAAGGTGAGCAGCTGTTTGAGGGTGAGGGATATGAGGACCGTGTGGACGTTCCTCAGGACAAGCTGCTTGAAGGAAACTGTTCCCTGGTGCTGAAGAACGTCAGTGTCACCGATGCAGGCGTCTACCAGAGCTACCTGTCTGTGAAGCGCATGAAGAGAGCCAGCTCTACCAAATGGGTTTTAGTCCAGAGAGTCGAGGTCTCAGTCGATGGTACGTAGATATCAGAGAACCACAGAGTTCTGGATTCTGATTGGTTAGAAGGTGTTGATTTAATTCCCTGTAACAGCAGCTCTAACAGTCACACAGGTTTACATTATTGCACTTCTTCGGAAACATCATCATGAGTTTTACATCATCATTAAGAAAATAAAACACCGGTTATGGGGAAGTTTCCTGTAAAGTGAAATGTGTTAGTGGAAGGAGTCTCCAGTGTCAGTGCTTGCAAACAGTTAGAGGTCAAAATGTCATGATGTTTTCTGCTTCTTCACCCATAGAAATGTCTGAGGAAACTTCACAGGACTCTGCAGGTGCCAGAGGTGAGTGATATTAATAATAGTAAGTAATATCTATTTTATTTAGAAAGATTATGATCAGGTTCTGGTTCTGAATTCTGCAGTAATGTGTCTACACGCACTCGGTGTCTTTATATAAAGTGTTCATTAGGAGGATTAAACATGGTGGATCTTCAGTATGATGGAGTTATTAATATTCATCTTCTTTTCTTTCTCAGAAGCACATGTCTATGAGCGGTTAACAGGTGCGTGTTGAGCTTCTAAAACTACATCAAACCCTCTGATACTGTATGCGATCGTTCCAGTGGAAGTGCGTCCTTTTCAGAGCGATAATTAATTGTCTTTCTGTTTTCTAATCTCTGTCTCTAGTTGACGCAGGAGTGAATTGTCCGCGGCCCCAGATCACCCTTCTGTCTCTGCTGACAAGTCTGTGTGTCTTTATGTGTTCTTGTAACTCTCATATTTCTCTTGATTATTTACTGAAATGTTGAGGTCATCAGCAGTCGTATGTGTTTCACTTCTACCTCTACCTACAGTCTACCTGAGCCTCCAGGAACAAACTGGACTCCTTTTAATTTAAATTTGAACACATCTCCTGTTACACTGAACTTCCAGTACACATTATTATGCTGATCATTCTCTGCTATCCGTTATCACCCAGATGAGGATGGGTTCCCTGTTGAGTCTGGTTCCTCTCAAGGTTTCTTCCTATTACCATCTCAGGGAGTTTTTCCTTGCCACCGTCGCCCTCGGCTTGCTCATCAGGGACAATCTTATCATTTTGATTCATACACATTGCATAAAAACTTACTTCTTTTTATTGTGTAAAGCTGCTTTGCGACAATGTCAATTGTTAAAAGCGCTATATAAATAAAATTGAATTGAATTGAACTTCATATCATGTCGTGTATGACTGTGTATGTGACGAATAAATTAGAATTCGAGAAAATACAAAATACTAAATATATATTTACATAAAAATACGAGTAATCAGCAATGCCGCACAACTGCCGTCCACACTGCAGTCTACCTGCACTTATTCTTCTCCTCTCACAGGAATTAATACGTTATCATTGTTACTTTCGTTAAAGAACAACATAGTTTTATCATTATAGTAATGTGCAATGTGTAAGTGGCTGCCGGGCTGTTTTTAGCTTCGTAGGCGAGTATCAGGGTTTTGAATTACAACAGCTACAAGAAGCAGACGAGTGGGTTGGTTGGAGAGAAATGACGAATTCTTCTTAGGTTATAAACAAGACCTCGATCAGGGTGAGTGAGGTTAGCAATGTGAGATGGAAAGGATGGTTCACTGTCAGAGTCCCAACCTTGACTTCAGTGTCTGAAGGAGTGATTTGGACGGAGATCAGAGGGATAAATTACTTTGGAGGAAAAGCATCTTCTTTCGTCTACCTTAAATGAGTATCACAATATGAACACAATAGCAGATGTAGGCACACAGAGCAGTTTGGAGAATTTCGTAAGCAGACTGAGAGTGACAGAGTGATGCGGCGTGATGCAGTGAATGAGCTGGAAATGAACATGTACAGGAGAAGAGGCCTGTGAGGGGGAAATCTCCTGGAATGTGTGGAGGGTTTGTGCTGTAAAAAGAAAACAGAAAGTTCAACCAAACTGATTAAACCATCATGACACATATCTGGCTCACTCACACTCACACACACACACACACACACACACGCACACACACACACACACACACACAGGCGTGCAAATTTAAGACAAGGGTCAATAGTCAGGCTTAGAGAGCATGAAAAGACCGAATGGAGTTGAGTCATGACCTGCTTGTGACTTGAATCACCATCATTCTGTTTGAGCTTGTTACAAGGAAATTACACACTAAACTTTGAGTGTTACAAAGTCTTTGCACTGAAAATAGGAATGACATGAATGTTATTGCCACGTTTATACTGTGTGTACAGTTCGGTTTACATGTTGGTGTTATTGGTTATCATGCTAATGATGTTAAAGTGACCGTTCTGTTTGTTCAGGTTGCGATGGTTGCACATTAGATGTGTCATATGAATCATCCCACACTGGAAAAAGTAACAAGTTGACTTTACTTAAAGCTATGGAAACTGATTGCCTCAAAATTTTTCAAGCAAATTAGGTCATTATTTTTGACTTGATATTACTTACCTCAACTTTGTAGAGTTAACTTATGTATTTGTAGAGATTACCATAAAACTTGAGTACAGGCAACTAAATTTCAAAAGTTCAGCTAAGTTCAGCTATTTTTAAGTTGAGCTTCATAGGCAGAACTCAAATAAAACAGTTCTTTTAACATGCCAATTTGTTCATTTTACTAGAAGAATCTGTGGAAACTGATTGCCTTAAATATCTGAAGCAAGGTGTACTCAAAATTCTAAGTTGAGAATACAAAGACACACAACAGATTTGGCACAACACTACGTTTAATTACTCCATAAAACAAGATTCATTTCAGACATAACTTAAAGCATGCCTGTCAACCTGGCCTGCCAAAAAATTGACAACAAAAAAAAAAAGCACATGTTGCACTCAAAAAGAAAAAGAGGACAATAAAATTCTTCCTCTTTTGTCATCTTTACAAAGCCTGCAAACACTGAACAGTCTGCAAGTATAGTACAGCTTTCCTAACACAGTTCTCTTTAAAATTGGTTTTCTAATAAAACTCTTCTAAAACCAACTTTACCGTTAAGTAAACTTAAAAAAAACAAACAAAAAACATTCTTTTCAACAACTGGAAAACACTGATGTATCAGAGTAGTACTGAACAATTTCCTTAAACAGTTTTATTTACTCAAACTAAAATCAGTAATGATTTACCATACACATGAAAAAAAACAAAAAAAAAAACACATAACGGCAATGACCTATTACTGCATCAAGCGATTTTTTTAGTGATTGGATTTTAGGTTTGAGTGACTTATGGCCAAGAGACAAAATCACTCTCTGTATGAAATCAAAGGTGCTCTTAAGAGCTGCGGGATACTCCAAGTTTAGAGCATAAATCAGTCCAAAGAGCAGACACATTGCTTGTGGAAGATCTTCCACGGTGTCCACAACCACGGTACCTTCCAAAACGATAGCTGTTGTTTTGGCATCAAGATGCAGGGAGGATGTGCTGGGAGTAGTGTTGCGTTGGCAGAGTGCTCAGGAATAACTGCCAAAATTCCCATTGTAATGTCGGACATGTCTTCATCGTCGTCACAGTCCTAAAAACACGGCGTATAGCGAAACTTAGGTCAAAGTAAGCCACAAAACATCTTAATGTGAGTATCTAAGAGCAGACACGCGCGGATAGAACGTTCTAGCAAGCACATTCAGGCCGCACGGGTTTTTACACAACATTTAAAAAACCATTAACTTCCAATCAATTAAAATAGGTTACAAGCTGTACGTAAATAAAACGAGTGTTCAGTAAAAATCGATTTTTGCAAATTAGCTAGTAAGCCATCAGTTAAGTACCACATAAAACTACGTCAGTGTGCCTTTTTATGTCATTTTCCTCTTTCCTCACAACCAGCAGATGAAAGTTTTTAATGAGCAATACAATGACACTACTGAGGTTTATAGACAGATCATCATGAGCATACCTACCTGTGCCACCACATAGCCTGTTCGTCAATTTGCAAAGAAGTACTTCTTCGTCGACGTCGTCGAACGCCGGTGTTCCGTCAAGTTGCGCATGCGCGAGACGAAAGCGCGTTCAAGAAATTAGAAGAGTTGTTTCACGATATCCTGAAATTTAACCAACGGCCAGTAAATATATCACGCTCTATTCATACAAATACGGTGGATTATGACGCGGCAACAGATGTTTGTCTTGGAAATGAGCTTAAATCGTACTGGAACATAAACATTTGTGGGTGTCTACTCCTTTTACCATGCGCGCGGTAAAAGGAGCATAAATATTTTTGTCTCAAATAGAGACTTAGCTGAAATCAATGTCCATTAAAACATAAGCTGTAAAATAGACAAAATCTACATATGTAGATCACACACACACACACACACACACACACACACACACACACACACACTTATATATATATATGAGAGAGAGAGATTTTTCAACCTAACCAATTCAACTTAGCTGTCAACTTTGTAATCATAGGATATTTATTTACTAACCTACATTTGTGAACATGCCTTTAGTACAACAGACTGAACACTCTTAAGTACTATGTACTATTTCTTTTTAGTTTAACCACCGCATCCACCTAAAAGTTTCCACTACTAATCTAATCAAGTTAAATCAACTAATTTTCAACAATCAGTTAAATTTACTAGGTTTCCTTAAGTAGATTCAACAATTACTTTTTACAGTGCATGAATGTGAAACTATAACAAGCGATATTAAAATATTAATTAAAAAAACCTTTATATATATGGAGTAAATGAAAATAATTTCCAATGAAAAGTTGGGAAATATTTAACAAATTCATGAAAATGTGAAAAAAAAATGATTTTACAATAGAATTATCTATCCATCTATCTATCTATCTATCTATCTATCTATCTATCTATCTATCTATCTATCGTCTGACTGTATTGAATGAAACAAGTCATCAAAGGACACACGCCATCTAGTGGTTATGATGGGTGTTGTGTGGGAAAAGGAACCATCCGTGAGGTCCTACACAACTAAAGCTAAATAAGTATCTACAAAAGGTCATCTGAAATAACTAAGTAACAAAACAGGTTTCCTGGCAAGGTCTTCATGACTTCATGACTCTCACTGCTAGCTGTGAGGACTCCTTGAAAGTTTCACAGATTCCCGTATACATCCACATACATGAGGTATCTGGTCGTTTCACAAAATTTCCTTTTGCATTCTCCCTTTACAAGCACTCTGCCTCAGACATCTGGCAAACTTAAAGTTTAGCGGAGATTTCCCATACCCTGTTTGTCCAGATACAGCTCTTTTCATGCAGTGCAAGTCATCAAAGGACACGTGCCATCTAGTGGTTTTGATGTGTGTTGTGTGGGAAAAGGAACCAGCCGTGAGGTGCTTCTCATTTGCTTGGTCTTGATTTCCTGGCAAGGTCATCATGAGAGCCAGTTTCCTCATGGTGCTCGATGGGTTTTGCAAACGGACTCGACACAATACTCTTGTAAGAACTGTTCCAGAACAGCTGACCTTCATGTCTTTAAATAATTACAGACTGTTAGTGTTGTTGCTCTTCAACACCATGAAGGACAAGAAATATGAATTTACATACTTGGAGTTCAGTTCAGCCTTTATACTAAAACTCTTTCAAGTTAACAGAGTTTTTTAAAACTATGTTACGTATTTATTTTAAATGATATTTTATGGATTTATTTATTTATTTTTGTGTATGAGCTTCAAGATGCTTGTTTTCCATTTTTAGCGTGATTGGCATAAGTATCTAAAAGCTGTTCCCCAAAAATGTACATCCGGTGAGATGTGAGCTGCTCAAACCACAGTATTACTCAGTACACACACACACACACACACACACACTTCAGTGTACGCATTATCTTGTTATTAGTCAGTATTCTTCCCACTCCACTCCTTGGTGACTCGCTCATTCTGAAATCATTCATGCAAGAAGTCTTGATTCTGTTGAAGGTTTAATGACTGACATCAAAACCACGGCTCTCTGGTGACATCAAGCTTCATTCAATATATTCGGAGGTTTCATTCAACATTCTCAAGTTTCTTTAATTGTCCTCATGAATAATTGCCTGAATGTCATTCCATAGTGTATCTGTGTCTAAACTGAGAGTACAGTACGAATAAACTGCTTTTAAACACTGACATTTTCTCATCCCATCGTTCTTTTTTTTTTTTAGATGTATGTACATGGAGGTTGGAATATACAGCACTCCTTACACTCCTTCTACTCTCTGACTCTGGAACATTCTAAATATTAGCTGCCACTAATCAACACGTTCTCGGGTACAAGTGTAAGAACATGTTGTGAAGACGAAATAACATTATGTACATATAAAATATGAAGTAACTATAGAACTTTGTATTGTACCGTACAAGTGCAATGTACAGTAAGTTCTTTAAATCGTCATTTTGAGTATTGCTGGGTGAAGACCACCAGGTTTAAGCAGCACACTGAGTTTATCTTTGAGCTCCTAACGTGAGGAACTGGGTTAAGCAGGAAAATCGAGAAGACAGAGGGACACTGATTAAGGACAGCTTCATTCCTATCTTCATCTGCAGGAAGGGAAAATACTTTTCCTGCCAAATCCTTTCCCAGCATAAAGCGTTCTTTGTCTCTGGGTAAACTGAGAGAAATATAGAAAATCCCTGAGGGGAAGGTGGTTTATACCCGGCACATCACTGCACTGAAACAACTGGCTAATAAAAACAGGGATACATCCGGAGGAGGACTCAGATTCATTGGTATAAATACGTATGTTTGATTTTAAGCAGACTTCTTCAATTTCAGACTCTCAGTCGAGACACCGTGTATTCAAAGCTTATTTGTGAGATTAACAGAGTTGTGTAGGATTTCTGAATATTAACACAATCACATATTGTTGCTAACGTGAAGCGGCTGCTTGTGTTGGTGCTGCAGTGCTTTGTGTACAAAGAATTAGACACATGACCAGGCCAGGATACTTTATCCACTAGCTGTAGGGAAATAAGCAAGCGAATATATAATTATAATAAACCATAAACCCCAAGTACAGCTGTGATACTCCACTGTGTTGAACTGACAAACACTGATGTTGCCATTGAATTGGGTTTTAAGCCATTCGTATTGGTAATGATCAGAGATACGGCTGTAGTGATTATTCCTAATATGAGAAAGCTATTGAATTTCACATACTGAGTATTACCTGTATAAGGTCATGGTTGGGCCTGAGGTCTATCACAGGGACTTCAGGGCACAGGACAACATTCTTGTGTGTTGATTTTTGAGCATTCCCTGCAGCCTATCAGATGCCTTCTACAATTTCAGCCAATCACATGAAGGTAAACTCACGTGTGTGATTAAAGGTGGACTATATTGCGTGGCATCTGTGCAGTCTTCCAGTCAGACAGAACAAACCACAGGTATATGGATCAGAATGGAACAGCATTTGGAATGTTAATGTTGAACACATTAAATTTCCTTACACTTGATCAGATCCCAGACACCATGCTGTTTAAGTAAAAGGTTGTGGACTGTCTAGTTTTTTTTTTTTTTTTTTTTGCCAAGACAAAGCTCTTGAAGCCCAGATTGTAGTCTAAAGCTTCCATGAAGATACAACATGAACGTCTCCCTGAAGATCCAGGAGCCTCCTACTGTATGTAGTTATTATCAGATTACTGATGGCCACAAATCATATCATATACAAAATCGACCCCTCCTGGTAAGGAAAGCGATGAGACGGATCGTTATGACTATGGATCATTATTTTACAAATCACTCCTTTGCTAGTGCTCTAATTAATACTGATTTTTAGGATCAGTGCAACACTTTTGTTTTTGCTTCCTTTTATATGAGATGAACTCAAAGATCTGAAACATTTTTTACATTCACAAAATAACCATCTCTCTCAAACATTGTTCACAAATCTGTCAAAATCTGAGATAGTAAGCACTTCTCCTTTGCTGAGATAATCCGTCCCACCTCACAGGGGTTCCATATCAGGATGCTGATTAGACTGCATGATTATTGCACAGGTGTGCCTTAGACTGGCCACAATAAAAGGCCACTTTGAAATGTTCAGTTGTATCACACAGCACAATGCCACAGATATCGCAAGTTTGGAGGGAGCGTGCAGTTGGCTTGCTGACAGCAGGAATGTCAACCAGGGCTGTTGCTCGTGAATTGAATCTTCATTTCTCTACCATAAGCGTCTCCAAAGGCCTTTCAGAGAATTTGCCAGTACGTCCAACCAGCCTCACAACCGCAGACCACATGTAACCACACACTATGTGAAGGAGATGTGATGCACTGCATGAGGCACATGGTGGTCACACCAGATACTGACTGGTTTTCTGAGTCCCCAGACCCCCCAATAAAACAAAACTGCACGTTTCAGAGTGGCCTTTTATTGTGGACGGTCTAAGGCACACCTGTGAGGTGGGAAAGATTATCTCGGGAAAGGAGAAGTGCTCATTATCACAGATTTTGACAGATTTGTGAACAATATTTGAGAGATATGGTTAGTTTGTAAATGTAAAAAAAAAGGTTTCAGATCTTTGAGTTTATCTAAAAAAAAAATAGGAGCAAAAACAAAAGTGTAGCGTTTATATTTTTGTTCAATTTATATATAAGGGATATAAATAAAAAAAATTGTAAATAAGAAACCTGTTCTTATTCTTTCATACCTGGTTAAATAAAGTAAAAAAAAAAAAAAAAAAGATATGCCAACATCTTGTGAGGATATAAAGAATGAAAAAGATTCTGTTATTTCATTATTTCAGTCTAAGGTTTTTGGCATCAAAAACTAAACACTAGTGTTTCTGTAAGTTTTAAGTTTATTTGTACTGTGAATAAAATACCACAGACAATTGTACAGTGAAATGCTTGTGACACTCATGTGTGCAAAATAAAGTATACAGTACATCAGAAGATAAAGGAAGAGACGAAAGGGGGGGAAATGTGCAAATACAATATACATACACATATAAAAAGCACTTAAGAGAAAGTAAAGTGGTAACAGTGCATGAAGAAATATCGCGCTACAAAGCCAGGCCATGTCTACAGACCAGCTGTTTAAACTTCATTTTTTCAGCACAGCAGAAGAAGTGAAGAGGTTAAAAAGGAACACTTGGCACTATTACTTTTAAAATAATTCTGATATAAAAGTGTTTTTCAGGTAAACAGTTTGCACTGATCAGTGTGTGTGAAGGTCCAGGCCTGCGCTTTTCTCCTCGCGAGACCGGCATCAGAAGGAATTAGTTCTCAGTAGTTTGTAATGTTTACACAGGAAATTACACAGTGATTAAAATCCCATCATTTCATTCTTTTCAATTGTACTCATGCTCCTGAGATCTCCCACGAGGAGACTAATGTAAACTTTTATATCTGCATAATTTACTAAATGACAGTTTGTTTTTTTTCTGGTTTACGCGAATACTGTTATTATGAATATGTACGTTTAGTAAAACTTTGAATAAGGCAAATACTAACAAAGTGGGTGTAAGAAAACAGTAAATAAAAGCTAAAATAAATAGCTGCCAGTGACAACAAATAACATGTTAATATAGTATAAAATAATGCATTACTGAAATAAAATTAGGATTAAAGTCTCATTTCTATAACCCCTAATTATTGTTATAAACCTTATCAAGTCACAAAGTAAGACACATGTTAGTGAAAACCGTCAGACTGTGGGACGCCGGTTAGCTTCGTTAGTAGTTTCAGTCCATCACCACTGTAGCGTGTTTCACTTTTTCCCTGAGTTTTCCCTTTCGGGTGCTACAATTATAACTTTTCCTCATTTTGTTCCCTTGTTAAAGAGTAAACAGGAGAGACAGGACCATGAGCAGCAGGTGAAGACCGCTCCCTCTGGCACTATCTGTAGAGAGACGATTCAGAAACGTAGGGTCACGACACATTACAAGTTATTAGCTCTGTAGGGTTCGAGTTTGTAAGTGTAAAGTCAGCTCACCTGTTGGAGTGATTGCTGTTTTTGATCTTTCTTTAGGCACTAGCGGGGAGAGGCAGGAAAAAATTTAATACTTTAAATTATAATTTAAATATTAAACACATACAGGCCAGGATAATAAATCATTAATCCAGTTAGGTTTAAAGGAAACCCACAGAACACATTATGAATGTTGTTGTTGTTGATTTTGTTGTATTTGTTTGAGAAATGACTGGATTTATCTCTAAACACTGACGCCTTCCATTAAATCCATTACGGAAATGAATAATGTTAGGCAAAATGTGTGAAGTTTCTTTGAGTCTCTTCTATAGAACATTCAATAAACAGTTAGAATATTGTGAAAAGGTTACATTTTCCTTAGAATTGATTTAAAAAATTGTTGCTTGTTTATCATCATGAGTCCCAGAGCATCTCCTAGTGAGCCCTTGTTGCTGCTGTACAACATTCAGTTTACAGACAGTTTTCTTTGATAATGGTGTTGCTTCAGGTTAGAACTTTGACAGTATGTCAAAAAAAAAAAAAAATACTTGTCTTTATTTGATTTTAAACGTCCCGTTTTCATTGCTGACCTTCTTGTAGGAGATCCACAGTTTAGGTTGTGTCTTAGGTTTACTTACTTCAGTCATAAAGTCTCTAGTCTGATGCGCGTGATTGAATAGAAACCAAGCTATCAGGATGTGTAATGTACCTGGTGTGGAACACTAAAATACACTAATTTACTGGGTGTGCACTGGGAACACACTCCACCACTTAACACTGGTTTATTAGTACAATAAAGTGTCCTGCTCTCTACACTAATGGGAAATAAATGTAGTCCAGGGATTGTTAAAAGAATGTTGCAGCTGAAACACATGAACCATTGCAGTAATTATCCAATTAAATTCTTAAGTACTTCCTTATTTAAGTCCAACACAGACTTGTTTTTGATTGGTATTCAGTGTACTGTATGTTTTATACAAGAATATGTTTAAAAAGATGTCATGTTTAGACACGGACCACTGACTGAGAGCTGAACACGGTGAATCAAGCTCCAGCTTGAAGGAGCAGATCTCTTTAATCGTCTCCATAAGAGGTAGCTGTTGTAGATTCCCTCATCAGATTTTCTGATGCTCTTCAGCACCAGTGAACAGTTTCCGTTACGCAGTTCGTCCTCAGGAACGTCCACGCGACCCTCATATCCTGGACCTTCATAGGAATCCGTGTCCCATCGCTCGAACACGACCTTAGGATCAGTGCGCCACCGAACATACGGGGTTTGAGCAGTTGCATTGTTAAATTTACACGGCAGGGCGGCTGCGACACCTTCTCGGGCGATTACAACCTGTGAA
The DNA here is from genome assembly GCA_013621035.1 of Clarias magur. Taxonomy (NCBI): domain Eukaryota; kingdom Metazoa; phylum Chordata; class Actinopteri; order Siluriformes; family Clariidae; genus Clarias; species Clarias magur. Next base: position 74,313 of record QNUK01001235.1, read on the forward strand.
CCTGAAGAAGGAAAGTTTTCACGACATGTAAATTAACGACTTCTTGTTCGTGAGATTTTATTTCTTCTCTAACTTTTGAATGATGTTACTCACCAGCACATGTGGCACAGCACAGGAGGGAGACACAAAGACAGGTTTTCCAAAATGGTCTCTGGTGTCCTGTGGGCACATCAAAAACATGAACAATAAAACAAAGGATTTTAGTCTTGGTTATGTGTAAATTCATGCAACACTAGAAAAATAGGTTAAATGTAGGCCGTAGGAAATACTCGCGTTGTGTGTTCATCACAAAATCTACTGCTCTAAATTTTAATAACAAATAATGTGTCAGGTCTGAACAAATACCAGTGTTAACTGGTGGAGTGTGTTCCCAGCGCACACACAGTGTAATTAGTGTATTTTCAGTCATCAAAACTCGAAAAAGTATTTATATATTTATTATCGTTATTATCGAGGACGACATCATAATAAAGGGAGACAACATTAAAGATTTTCATTGAATCAAGAAATCCTTGTGTTATATAGGCTAGTAATCTGTGAAAATAATAATAATAAAAACACATCTCTGTACATCTTTAATCAACTTTTATCATTAATCAACAAGTTATTTACAAGGTAAACACGTTTCAGTAGTATGTTTAACAATGCCATCAGTTTTTCTTTCAATAGATATTCAGTATTTAATGTCTGCAGTGTGAAATCCCCGCAGCAGTTTTCAGCGACAGGTGTCTGAGGTGATTATGTTACCATGGTAACGCACGGAGGAAGTGACGTCAGCGCTCGTGACTTCGCAGGGTGTTCCGAATGGTGGCGTTTAGTCGAGGGAGCTTCCCTTCACCAACATTCACTGCAAACGGAGCAGGGAGTAGGGAGCACACTTCGTGAAGTGCACTTCGGAATGGAACGCAGCCATCGAGCTCATCGAGCCCCGCCCGTTTTTATTCACTTTGAACGCTGACCGCGCGCTCTGCTTATCTCGCGATAAGGAGATGACGTCACACGGATTTTTAATATTTATTTTATTTTATCTTTTGCTGCAGGCAGATGATTTAAGTTCGGGTGTTTGTGTCATAAATACGAGCAGGACTCTAATTGACACTGGCCTCCTCAACGCAGCGCCTTTTTCTCGGAGTTTCGGATTTTTTTGTTGAATGCAGAAATAAATAAAAAAAAAAAACGTGTTTTCTCTGTAGCAGTTCATTGATTTAATAAATGCAAAACACAATAGCTGTTGTGTTAAAAGGTTTTGGAGCTCTTTAGTTTTTTTTCTGTGGGAAACGGCGCCACGTGGCTCTTTGATGTTTTAAGGTTGCCGACTCCTGACATGACCATCAAGGTCGCGGATAATTATTATTATTATTTTTTTTAAACCCGTGGTTCTATGCACATTTCTTGATACTTCATTTAATTTCAGCTACACATCAGCAGTGATTATTTCCTCACATCGGCCACTATTCCTATTATAAAACGTATAATAAATATATATATTTTTTTCTACATGTACGTTTCTTTGAATGCCCCGGCATGTCGCGCGAGCAGCACGTGGCTACAAACCGAAAGTACAGAAACAGACCGAATCCGATCAGACAGACAGATCATAGAATCAGATGTGATTTGGCTCTTGGATATTACTGTACGTTTCTGATAGAACACTTCATACAGTTCTTATAAGGTTTACACCCACCTAGTCTCCGCATGTTGCATTCCTGCTGCTTCTTTGTTTTTTGTTTTTTTATGCGGTGACAAACAAGGAAATGGTGCATTACCGCCACCTACTGGCAGGTTGAGGATGGATCAGGATTTTGTATGACTACGAGCCAGTCTCTCTCTCCCTCACACACAAACCATCAAATCACTATTATGGCTTTTAAAAATCTACTTTTCACCCTTCTGTACCCAAGCATGTTGGTGAAGCCGCAAAGTCTAATGAAAAAACAAAACCTCTTCTTTAAATTAAGAATGAAATGACACAAGTTGAGTAAAGAACCCATCTTTTATAATCATTAAAGCTTTCATTAAACTGAATCCTTTGTCTTCACCGTGTCGTAAAGTTGCATTTGCTTGTATTCTGTATTGTGTTTGCCTATTTTGAGTAGTGTGCTGTTTACTCCGGAATCGGAGTCTTGTTATCACGGTCTCATCTCTCCTTATTTCCTCCGGTGCATCTCATCTTGCTGACTTTCTTTTGGATGTTATAAAGCCATCACCCTTTCCTTTCTTCCTCTCACTGTTTCTGCCACTTTTCCTTCAGTCTCTGTTTAATTTTGCTCTTGATGTCTGTTTTGCTATTTATATGTGCTATATATGTTTTGCCTATTCCGCATCAATGTTCTGTGTTTTTTTTTTCTTTGCCGTCTTGTCTGCCACTCCACTCATCTTCATGTCAACACGTGCAAGTATCCACAAAAATGTTACCATTAACCATTATCTTTTGAATTCTTTATAATGTCTGTTGAATTCTTATTAATATGTCAGTTCTGGCGTCAGGATGGCTGTGCTGTAAACCAGATAGTGATGCCTACGAGTCTGAACAAATCACTGACTTCCATGGTTTTGTCTCCTCTGTATTGCCATTTTGTCTGCACCCCCAGTCACTACATACCAAAAATCTCATTACATTTAATACTTTGTTGCACTTGTCCAAAATTGTTTTACTCTTTCCAATTCTTGATTATATAATTAAATTTTTAGGTTATTACCAGTCTTTTCCTTGTTTTTTTCTTCACCTGACAATTTGAACCCTCATTTATACGACCATTCCTTTGTTTTGTAATAAAAACATCCCATCCTATTCTCTACCTCCTTGAACATGTCATTTATCATGATTGAAAATAATAATAGACTCACTATGCTGCCTTGCAGCGTTCCATTTTCCATAAAATTCCTTGAGTAGCTTCTTCCTATTCTTACTTGAATATTCTACCAGATAAAAAGTCCTTGATCCACCAAAAGATTCTGTTTTTAATACTCAACATACTGTATATAGCTTAATTATCAATCCTTCCCTCCACATCATGTTATAAACCGTTTCAATATAAAAAAAAAAAGACTACTACTCATCTTTCCCTATTACTCATACGTTCCTTATCTCGTGCTATAGCCATAACGCTAGGTCCATGGTATTTCTCCCGCTCCTGAAACCACTCTTATGTTTTACCAGTTGTCCTTTGTTTTCTATATAATATGTTAGCCTTTCATTTATCATTTTCTTCATGATTTTGCATTTATTGGATGTTAATGCATTTGGTTTTCTGGTCTTTTCCAGGTTGGTGTATTGAGATAACCGCTTCTTTCCAGCTTTGTGGCAGTTTCCCCTTCTCCCATACGTTATTGTAAAGCTGTAACAAGGTATCCTTAGATTGATCATTCCAGCACGTCAAAGCTGAGGGTTGTTTTTCCTATATCCTTTTAGTTTTTTTCTTGTTTTTTTTTTTACCTATAAGGCAGCCAACTCATAGGTTCATTACTGCCACCTGATGGACTGGAGTGTGTAGCATCAGCTTTGCAGAACAAACAAACAAAAAACACAAAACCTAAATTAGATTCTATCTACTAAGCCAGTTTTATTTAGTTAGTTGATCAGACTTCTATATTTTATATTCTCCTGTCATCTTCAGACCTGCCTGTCACATGGTTTCTCTGAGATCCTGTCTTTCCTTATATTGTCTTATATTTGACAGTTTATCAGTATATGTGTTATTGACTCAATTTGTCTACAAAATTCACATTCTCCATCTGGATGTTTGCCTGTTATCCTAAGACTCTGGTCTAACCCTGTCTTCTCTATTCTTAACCTTGCTATAAAGTTCTCCTCTCTTCTGTTTCTGTTTTTCCCCATAGTTACCTTTTTTTTATTTGCTTTTGAATTTTATGCAACTGTCTGCCAGTTTCTTCTCCATCCCATCTTTTTTTGTCAGATTTTGTTTGTGTTCTTTAATAATTTACTTGATCTCTGCTTTAGTTATTGAGATTTGTATTGGATGTTTTCACTCTGAGTGTATTGTTTTTAGAATGATGATGACTGACATGTTATCTGATGCTGTTACTGACTCTCCTTGGTAATTCTTCTCAACCCATTTAAGTGATATTTGTATTTCGTTCAACAGTGTTTACTGACAGTTGGTCTGTTAGAACAGGTTCTTTAGCTGATATTTTGGTATATGAGATGTAAAACGCTGCCATTGTTTGTCGTGTACATGGATCTTTGGAACCGTCTGTGTATATTATTAACTTTCTATTTCATATTGTTTTATATGGTTTTCCACTATTAGCCAGCCTGTGTGATGTTTTTTTTTTTTTTTTATTCCTTGTTTTAGACTTATGTCTACTGATGCAGTTATCAATTTCCATGGTGGGGTCCAGTGAAGTGGTACTGTGAGACTGATGTTGAGCTTATGGAGTCCTAGGCGTCTTGTTTTGGTGTCACCTATCCATCCAAAGCTGTGCAGATTAGTTTTTCTATGTTCCCTGCACTCTTAGAGGATGGCTTTTGTTTGGTGTGTTTTGCTATCTTCAGCTATTTTTTAGCTTTATTCTTCTAATTCTTGTTGGCATTACTTCAACTTCTATCTGTATGGCTGATACTAGGAATGTTTTGAAGGCCCCACAACATTCTCTCAAGAGCTTGTATATTGTTTGAGCTTGTATATTGTTTGTTTTAAGTTGAATACGACTTTATCCTGTATTCAAGGTCGCCAGGGGCCTGGAGCCTATCCCAGGAGACTTAGGGAACGAGGCGGGTACACCCTGGACAAGGTGCCAATCCATCGCAGGACAATTAACTAACTAAATTAATCAGGGTCACTAAACCAGCTTAGTAAAATTATTTATATTACACAGATACACCGATCATCCATAACATTATGACCACCACCCTAATATTGAGTAAGTCTCCCCACGTACTACACGGGCCAGCCTTCATTCTCCATGTGCATCAGTTCGCCTTGGCCACCCACGACCCTGCCACCAGTTCACCGGTTTTTCATTTCTTTGATCACTTTTGCCATGTCCTGACCACTACAGACCGGGAAGATCCCACAAGAGCTGTTGATTTTGGAGATGCTCTGACCCAGCAATCTAGCCATTATCACAGTATCTTGTTACAATGGTGGTTGAATGCAATATGTTAAGCACCAAGTGTACCTTGTTTCCTGAAGTTGATGCGTGGAAGCAGAACAAAAATGGGGAAGCGTGAGGATTTGAGAGACTTTGACAAAGGTCAAATTGTAATGGTTAGAGGACTGGGTCAGAACAACTCCAAAACTGCAGTCAGGACATTTCAAAAGTGGTGCAAGGAAAAAAAAACTGGTGAACTGGTGACAGGGTCGTTGGGAGCAAAGGCTCACTGATGCACATTGGGAATGAAGTTCTCTCTCATAAGTAGGTTTGTGGATGAGTAAGAACTACTTAGATTGAATTATAATCTTTATTCCAAAGGAAAATCAAAGCAATAAATGAGGTGTCAATATCAACCACTTTAGAGTTCACCATTATGCACGGTCTTACAGTCAATGAACAGTGGATTAAGAGCAGTATAAAAGAGATGATATAAAAATATAAAAACCTATGTTACACATGTGAACACTAAAGCTGCATAACATGAAACATTGTTGGAATGTGGAAGTGCACAGAGCTGGTGCGAGCGAGGCGTGATCCGACATGTATGCCGGCGTGTGAAACCTGATCCTTATGGTGAAGCAGGGGCATGCAGAGCCGACGTGGGAAGAGAGAGCTGCGTGAGCCGGTTGGAGTAGGCAGCGTGAGCTCGGCGCGGAGCGAGGATAAATCGTGGTCGTAAACAGGCGAGGGTCGAAGCCGGGGAGTAGAGAGAAAGTCTGTGATCCAAGCTCGTGGTCAATACCAGGTAAGCAGTCGATAACAGCAAAATTCAAAAACTAGAATCCAAAGGGCGAGAGACAAAGACGTTATTGTGAGGCACACAATAAACTGGCGACCTGGTGGTGGCGGAGCGTGGTTTAAATAGGCATGACAGGTGATCACTGATGGCGTACAGGTGTGTGGAGAGCGGAGAGTGAGGCGGTAGGGTGTAAGAAGTGGTTGAGTGTGGAATGGGAGTTCTCAGGTGATCATGACGGGGCTGTGGCTTGACGTGTCGTGACACTAAGACAATTTGAAATTGGTGATTTCGTTCTGGCACAAGATTATAGGGGAGAGAGAAATGGACATCAAGTGTGTTGACTGGACGAAGTAGTCCAGTATCTTACAATGTGGATGTAGGAGCTTCTGAGGAGTAGAGATGCCATGCTGATCAACTATTGTCTATTCCAAATCAAATACTGTAGCAGGAACTCTGGTGGCACATTCACTTGACACTAGTATCATGACACTAGTATCGTGCCTGCACTACTATTGCAGACCTTGGAAATTATAATTCTTCCCATGCCATCACTGAAGGAGCAACAGGTTCCTAGGGACCCATCAGTAGAGTCTCTAACAGCTTTGGGTTTTTACCTTCCAACAGAGCTAGCAATACGTTATCCCTGCAGACTGACCAAGAAACACAGCTGTAGGTCACAATCTTGTTTCTCCACAGAAGAGCTGGATGAATAGAAATGAGACGAGGGACAGGACCAGGAAGAGAGGACTTTTCATTACTGCAGAGAGACAGAAATTAGTTTTAGTTACAGTTGTGGTTGGAGGTTTGCACACACACATGAACATGAACAACACACATCTTTAATAGAAGTAAACTCCAAGAGTCTGGAGCATCAGCATATATTGTCATGCTGTGCTAAAGGATCCTGTCTATCACACAATACACGAGGAATTTGAAAAACTCTGTGTATAATCCTGACACCTTCAGTAACTGGTTACTCTCTCATAAACGGACAAGACATGTCTGCGACAGATTTGAGAAAATCACCTCCACTTATATAGACGCAATCGGGAGATTGTTACATATGATTAGACACACACGGAGATTAACACACGAATGATGACCACAGACACACACATGTATACATATACTGTATTTATGTTTAAATACATCCATCCATATATTCATGCAAGATACTTTTCTCTTCCCCATGTGAGTCAGTCCGTGTCAGTCATGCTCTTTAACCAATCAGATGTGATCTCACCATTTCAACCAATCATAACCCGCCAGGAGCGCAGCCTAAATCCTGTTTACATGAAATAAACCCGCTCCCGAGCAGCTTTAAGCTTACGGACATGTTGCGGGAGCATGCAGAGCCGAATTGGGTCTGAAAGCCCATGCAGGAAGCAGTCAAAAAGGTCCTTTTCATCCCAGTCGCACCAAGGGGCCAGAGTCCGAAAATCAATGGCATAATCAGAGACAGAACATACTCCCTGGCGTAACTGAAGTATTTGGCTTGCTGCCTAATGCCCTGTGAAGGATCGATCAAAAACCCTCCTCATTTCGTCAGTAAAAGTCTTATAAGTGAAGCAGCATGGAACTTGGGCAGGTCGTTGCCACGAGGCAATGAGGGGGGAGAATCGTCTCAGGCATGGACATGTCCTGGGGCGTGGAGAACTGTCGGGAGAGGGCATCAGGTTTGACATTTTTAGACCCAGGGCGGTATGATAATGTAAACTGGAACCGAGAGAAGAACAGTGACTATCGTGCCTGACGTGAATTTAGCCTCTTCGCTGTCTTCAGGTACTCTAAGTTCCGGTGGTCAGTCCAAACAAGGAAGGGGTGTTTTGCCCCCTTTAACCAATGTCTCCACTCCTTGAGCGCCAGCTTGACCGCCAGGAGTTCACGATCCCCTATGCCATAGTTCCGTTCTGGGGGAGTGAAACGGCGGGAGAAAAAGGAGCAAGGGTGAAGTTTGTTATCCTCAGGGGATATCTGTGACAAGACAGCCCCTACTCCTGTCACGGATGCATCCACTTTCACGACAAACTGGAGGAGAGGGTCGGGAAAAATGAGGACAGGTGCTGTGGTGAAGCGGCGCTTAAGTTCCTTGAAGGCCTTATCGGCCAGTGAGTTCCATTGGAACACGGTTTTGGATGAGGTGAGTGTCGTGAGTGGGGCCGCCACTGTGCTATAGTTTCGAATGAAGTGGCGGTAAAAGTTAGCGAACCCCAGGAACCGTTGGAGTTCACGCCTTGAAGATGGTGTCGGCCAGTCGGTGACTGCCTTGACCTTGGTGGGGTCCATCTGGATGCCTGCAGGGGAAATGGAGTAACCCAAAAAAGAGGTGGAGGAGCAATGGAACTCGCACTTTTCTGCTTTGACGTAGAGTTTATTTCCTAATAGATATTGCAAGACCTGACGTACATGACATTTGTGTTCCTTTGCAGAACGTGAGAATATTAGTATGTCATCCAGATATGCAAAAACAAAGACGTTGAGAAAATCCCTGGGGACGTCATTAATGAGGGCCTGAAACACGGCGCATTGGTCAAGCCAAACGGAACTACGAGAAATTCGTAATGGGCGGTGGGGGTGTTAAAGGCAGTCTTCCACTCATCACCTTCCCGTATCCTGACCAGGTGATAGGCGTTCCTTAAGTCTAGCTTAGTGAAGACATGGGCATCCTGGAAGAGTTCGAAGGCGGATGACATTAGCGGAAGAGGGTAGCGGTTCTTTATCGTGATCTCATTTAATCCTCTATAATCAATGCAAGGTCTGAGGGACTTATCTTTTTTTTCAACGAAGAAGAATCCTGCTCCCGCTGGTGATGATGATGTACGAATAATACCTGCTGCAAGTGACTCATTAATGTACTGTTCCATGCCCTCTCTCTCAGGTTGAGAGAAGGAATAGAGTCGCCCCTTAGGTGGAGAGGTGCCGGGAAGGAGGTCAATTGCGCAGTCATAGGGGTGGTGAGGAGGTAGGGAAGTAGCCCATGACTTACTGAACACTTGTCGTAGGTCATGATATTCAGTGGGGACCTTGGATAAATCGGGGATAACTTCTTGTGGCGAAGGCGAGGTACGGCCCATAAGTGCAGAGTGTAAGCATAAGGAGAGGCAGGCGGGGCTCCAATCAAGGACGCTCCTTTTAACCCAATTAATGTGGGTGTTATATAGTCTTAGCCAAGGGAGGTTCAGAGGGTGCCTCAGGGGTGAATACGGCCGGTGCGGAGGTGCATGGTGTAAGACATGACTGCCGTTCCAATTGCCGAATCCGCTTGCGGCCGTCCAAACGTGTTGCTATGTCAATGAGTCCCTGCAGGTCCGATGGGAGCTCTCGAGCCGCGAGCTCGTCTTTAATTGGGTCTGAAAGCCCATGCAGGAAGCAGTCAAAAAGGTCCTTTTCATCCCAGTTGCACCAAGGGGCCAGAGTCCGAAAATCAATGGCATAATCCGAGACAGAACGTACTCCCTGGCGTAACTGAAGTATTTGGCTTGCTGCCTAATGCCCTGTGAAGGATCGATCAAAAACCCTCCTCATTTCATCAGTAAAAGTCTTATAAGTGAAGCAGCATGGAACTTGGGCATCCCACAGAGCCGTTCCCCACTCCCTTGCCTTTCCAGTAAGGAGGGTGATGATATAGGTGGCCTTAGAATGTTCTGTGGGAAATGATGTGGACTGTAGCTCCAGAACGAGGGAACATTGAGATAGAAAGGAACGACATGTGGCTGGATTCCCATCATAGGTCGGTGGAGTTGGGAGACGTGGTTCCTGGAAGAGTGATGATAGTAAAGGCAAGACTTGGGTTTAGCTCCGCGCTGCAATGTGAGCAGGAGAAGTATCGCTGGAATGCGGAAGTGCACAGAGGCGGCGCAAGCGAGGCGCGATCCGATATGTATGCCGGCATGTGAAACCTGATCCTTACGGTGAAGTGGGGGCATGCAGAGCCGACGTGGGAAGAGAGAGCTGCGTGGGTGTAAGAAGTGGTTGAGAGTGTGGAATAGGAGTTCCCAGGTGATCATGACGGGGCTGTGGCTTGACGTGTCGTGACACTGAGACAGTTTGAAATTGGTGATTTCGTTCTGGCACAAGATTATAGGGGAGAGAGAAATGGACATCAAGTGTGTTGACTGGACGAAGTAGTCCAGTATCTTACAATGTGGATGTAGGAGCTTCTGAGGAGTGGAGATGCCATGCTGATCAACTATTGTCTATTCCAAATCAAATACTGTAGCAGAAACTCTGGTGGCACATTCACCTGACACTAGTATCATGACACTAGTATCGTGCCTGCACTAGTATTGCAGACCTTGGAAATTATAATTCTTCCTATGCCATCACTGAAGGAGCAACAGGTTCCTAGGGACCCATCAGTAGAGTCTCTAACAGCTTTGGGTTTTTCCTTCCACCGGAGCTAGCAATACATTATCCCTGCAGACTGATCAAGAAACACAGCTGTAGGTCACAATCTTGTGTCTCCACAGAAGAGCTGGATGAATAGAAATGAGACGAGGGACAGGACCAGGAAGAGAGGACTTTTCATTACTGCAGAGAGACAGAAATTAGTTTTAGTTACAGTTGTGGTTGGTTTGCACACACACATGAACATGAACAACACACATCTTTAATAGAAGTAAACTCCAAGAGTCTGGAGCGTGCATTTTAATCATGAGCTCCTTCACTTGCATCAGCACCTCTTTACACTGTGTACTGAGAGTTCTCATCAACATCTACCAAATACAAATTCAACACTCAGAATCAACTCCACACCTTTTATCTCCTAAATCTGTCCTGAGACAACTGAGGAACAGCCACAACTGGCCTTTACACTGCTCATCACTCAGGGGTCCGTTCTTCGTACGTCACTTGAAACATCCGAGATGAATTGACAGATCTAAGATGAGATCATCGTTCTAATTACGATACGGCTAATTCGGTTCTTCGAGCACACCTGTTGTTGATGATTAGTATAGCTGGATTGAGTTGTCTAGGATTATTGTGCATTTGTGCGTTTGTTTAAAAGGCGATATGCATCGACAGTAGAAACACTGATCACCATCCCAGCAATTGGTTGACGAAATGCCAAAAGAGCAGCTCAATTTTCTTTCTCAAGCGGAGCAAGAGCTTTTATTAGTGGGTTATATAGAATTTCAAACTTTAATAAAGATCATTTAAAATAAAAGTAATTATTAAATACGTGAGTGCTGCCTGTGTTACATGTTGTATGTATGTGTGTGTACTCTCAAATCCTATTTGTATTAATTTAAAGTTAGCTGAACAAATTTGATATTTTAAATAATCATAAGTACTTAAGTAACAGTAACTGTCACCTCAAAGTTCCACCAATTTAAATCTAAAGCGCACTGGTGGCTCAGTGGGAGGTGTCTCGTCTGCCATGCGAAAGATCCGGGTTAGATTACCGAGCCACGTTGAATTTACTTTATTTGCAACAAGTTCAACAAACTCAAATATTTATGGTTCTGTTTACTTGAAATTGGAAACATCATTACTTAAAAGAAATGTATACATATACTGTATTTATGTTTAAATACATCCATCCATATATTCATGCAAGATACTTTTCTTTTCCCCACGTGAGTCAGTCCATGTCAGTCAGTCATGCTCTTTAACCAATCAGATGTGACCTCGCCATTTCAACCAATCATAACCCGCCAGGAGCGCAGCCTAAATCCTGTTTACATGAAATAAACCTGCTTCCGAGTAGCTTTAAGCTTACGGACATGTTGCTATGACAGCAAGCGCGAGATTCGCTCGAATGAAACAATCCAAGATCAGGACAAATCCACAACAATCAAATCCAGCTAACTGAGTTAGCAACTTACGAAGAACGGACCCCAGGTGTCCATTACATATCTTATGTTGTTAAGATGGGGTTTGGTTTAAAATGGCTACAATTAATAAACAATAATGTATTTGAATGAATGCTGAAAGTCTACACTTTAATCATATCTTGATTGTTTAATTTGAAATAAGTGGTGGTTGTGCGCACGGTGGTGTAGTGGTTAGGACTGTCGCCTTGTACCTTCTGGCTCCAGGTTCGATTCCTGTCTCTGTGTGCACGGAGTTTGCATGTTTTCCCGTGCTTGGTGGGTTTCCTCCAAGTACTCCAGTTTCCTTCCACAGTCCAAAGACCTGGGCCCGTATTCATAAAGCTTCCTAAGGCTAAAAGTTGCTCCTAAACTTTGCATAAAGTAGTCTGAAGTCATGATTATACAATTTCTTCATATACAAAAAAATATGATTCACTGTCTATTCTATTATCATATATTCTATTTTGACAAAGAGCCCATTTCAAGACCTTTACAGAGGTCAGAGGTTATTTTTTTTTATCAACCAATCACAGTCCTTGAACTGCTGCATCATCCCTAGCAACGGGGTCGACCACACCCCCTCACTAAGATAAAAGTTTTTGTACTTTCCTTACTCAGAGTTACTGTAAGAAGTTTTCTAAATCACTTTTATTCTAAGACTCCTAGGTAGGACTTTTTAGGCTAAGATAGGAGCTCTCTGAGAGAATACTAAGAAGCTTTGTGAATACGGGCCTTGTAGATTAGGCTAATTGGTGTTCCCAAATTGCCCATAGTGTGTGTATGATCATGTGTATGTGTGTCCTGCGATGGATTGGCACCCAGGGTGTACCCCACTTTGTGTCCTAAATCTTCAGGATTGCATAAATTAGCCCGTAGTCATAATTACACAAATTCTTCATATACAAAAATGATGATTTCACTGTTGGTTCTATTCTATTTTTCACAAAAAGCACATTTCAAAATCTTTGCAGAGGTCAGAGGTTATTTTTTATCAACCAATCACAGTCCTTTAATTGCTTTAATTTTAATTACTTTCCTTACTCAGAGTTGCTCTAAAAAGTTTCCTAAATCAGTTTTAGTTTAGAACTCCCAGCTAGGACTTTTTAAGCTAAGCTTTTTAATTCTAAGAAGCTTTGAGAATACGGGCCCTGGTCCTCGCGAGACTGAATACAGAATAAAGCGTCATAGATGATGAGTTAGTGAGTGAGTGATTGTTGTGCACAAACGCACAAATATAAACATAGTGGCTCTGTCCAAATACATATGGACCAGAGTGTAACTGTGCTTAAATTTGGTCGTAACCCTCTAACACTTACACACAGATGGTGGAGATCTGGATCAGAACAAAGAAATACACTGGGCTTCCGGTCTAACATCTTTACACCTCTAACATTCTGAAAAAGACTGAATAAGTGATTAATCAGGACAATCAAAGTATTTTACAGAGAAGGGAAGGTAGATGTTACTATTATTGATCTATAAACCACTAAATGGCCTCATGTCACAGTACCTGAGTGAACTGTTAGTATTTTATGATCCGCCACGTCTGTTTCATATTATGAGATGGGTGTGGGGTTACTCAGGGGTAGCTCAGTGGTTAAGGCATTGGATTATTCGGAAGATCCTACGTTCAAATCCCACAACCACCAAGTTGTCCCTTTTGGGCCCTTAACTCTCAACTGCTCAGATGTATAATGAGATAATGCACAAAAGTTGTGAAATAGCTTTCCAATTAATGTTCGGGACTCAGACTGTGTCTAGGCTCTTTATTTAGCGCAGCATGTTTGTAAATAGATGAGCCTTAGGTAAAGGAGCAGATCTGGGGGACGCATGGACGTAGAGTATTCTGGTGAACTGGTATGTTTAGATGCTGTCCTCCCCACTCTCATTGTTCACTCAGGTTTGTTGACAGTGAGGTGATTGGTTGCTTTACATCTCAGTTCCCCCTCATACCAGCGTTTCCTTCTGGCTCTCCCTTTTAGTTATGATGTCATAGTTAGTCCTGCCGGAGTCCCTGTCTCTCTCTGCCGAGCTACAAATGCTGCCCCTGTGTTGTCGATGATGCAGACCTGTTTGACTCGTCCTGGACTCCTGCTTCTGGTTGGAGATCTCATCAAATGGATGCTCTGTATTTGCTGTTTGGGATGCGTGTGGTAACTGGAGATGGTTCCACTTTACATAAAGTGTAACAGTTCAGGCCTAAATAGTTCAGAACTAATGTTCAGTTTTGTACCTGAGCCTCGAATAACGAAACCGAACTCCATTTAAACTTAAACCCATCTCCAGTTATGCTGCACTTCCACCCTCCTAACACACAGTATGACTGCGGAGCAACCCCTGCTATCCGTTATCACCCAGATGAGGATCGGTTCCCTGTTGAAACTGGTTCCTCTCAAGGTTTCGTCCTATTGCCACCATCAGCCCAGGGCTTCTCATCAGAGACAATCTGATCATTTTGATTCATGCATATTGTTGACACACATTTCATATTAATTTCAAAAATTTCCTTTTAATTCACTAAAGCTGATTTGCGACAATGACCGTTGTTAATAGCAGTATATACAGATGCAGACTCACCTGTGGACGCTGCTGCTATCATTCTTGTTTTTTTTTGAGGAACTAAAAGTAAAAAGAAATACATATTGCAGGACAATTATAATTCTTCTGCATACTTCTTGATGATCTACATCACGAGGGGCGTTTAAATAAAACTGGGACTTGTGATGAACCTTCTGGTGACTGAAGGCGTAAAACAATTGGAGATTACGGAAGACTTAAAGCATAGTAAAGTGCATGAAGTACAGCATTTTACTTGCTTGAAGTCTTACTTTCAACCACAGTAAAATGTTGTAAGTTAATAAATGACAATCTTTAATGAGGTGACAATGGGCTGATTTGATCACCAAATTAATTTAGTTTGTGCAAAACCAGAATGCATTGGTGATCAAAGCTGCCACTTGCACATTAAAGGAATGTTTGCGCCATTAAAGGAGTTCCTGGGAGGCCAGCATTTCAGACAACAAACAGGCAGTCCAATCATGGCTCCAGCATACTGAGGAAACTTTCTTCCTTGATGTTGTCCAAGCACTAGTGAAACACTGGGGTAAGTGCATTAGTGTGGCAGGGGCTTAGAGAAATAGTGTTCTGTTATTCTGTACAATCACACGTCCCCTTTGACTTGAACACCACTTGAAATTTACACTGTGACGTGTGTGCAGGTCAGAATCAGTAATAATCTACTCCATCGCCTTAGTGTACTCCAGTGCTGATATTAAACACAGCCTTATTAACCTCCAGAATATGAGCAGGTTTATGTCTTACCTTGTACATGTTGTCCATCAGTAATACTAGAATTCTTATCTTTTATCAATATAGACTCTAGACACGATCTATAATGAAAAACACACATGATCAGGTGTTGTGTGTTCTGTTGTCTCCATCGAACACTCCCATTAATAATCACTTCTCCAAACATTCCCTATGTCCAGATTTCATTTTAGCCATGTGTGTGTGTGTCTGTGTGTGTGATGGTATTGTGTGACTGGTATTATCTGATCACCCTTACCATTGACTGAAAGTTTAATATGGTTGATCAGGCGTTCTTTTCGATTTATGGGAAGAGATTGCCCAGCGATTCTCGCGTAGCTGCTGTAGACTCCTGCATCAGTCAGTCTCAGATTACGCAACACTAAGGAACAGTTGCCCTTACGCAGCTCCTCCTCAGAAACGTCCACACGACCCTCATATCCCTCACCCTGATACGACCTCTCACCCAGTCGCTCAAACACAATCTCAGATTCAGTGTTCCATCTAATATACAGTGTGTCAGTGTCTACACTCGTCAGTTCACACGGCAGGACGGCTGTAGAACCCACTGGGCCAGATACACTGATCTCAGGTTCTGCAGAGAGTGCGTCTGAAATGGGAATAATATATAGAAATCTAAATTAATCAACAGTGTAGTTATTCTAAGAAAGTTTTGTTGTTTCTTCCATTTTATTATTTCATGAGAAAAGTGACTTACCCACACAGACGCTAATCCACATTATGCAGATGGAAGAAAAGCTGCTCATGGTTCTTCCAGTGTGTGCAGATTTACTGCAATAAACAGAGGTGTGTACATACTGTACTTTAACACAAATATCAATCTAATCAGCTCATCATATAGCAGCAATTTAATGCATTTAGGCATATAGACATGGTCGACCTGCTGAAGTTCAGACCGAGCAGCAGAACGTGGAAAAATGTGTTTTTCCCACATTGCTGATCTACTAGGATTTTCACACACAACTTTCTCTAGTGTTTACAGAGAATGGCTTGAAAAAGAGAAAATAATCCAGTGAGAGCAGTTCTCACCATCCTTGTGTTACTCCAGCGTATGCTGCACTAATCGCATCTTCAGGTATGTTTGTGTAAAAGAATTAGTATGTTTGTAAATATGTCAATTACTGAGTCTGGTGTACATCAATGTAGTAACAAAAGAGTGGATATATTTATTTGTATAATACACTGTCTGGGGAAAAAAAAAAAAAACACATCTTCATGCACTTCCCTTCTTACCCTGACACACCCATCGCACTGAAATAGGTTCGATAAGATCACATGACCTTTTTCCATCGCTACAAAATCCAGTTTTTATGCTCCCTAGCATATTTAAGCCTTTTTTCTGATGACCTTCCAAACAAGTGGTTTTCTTATTAACACACAGCTGTTTAGAGCCAATCCTGTGAGTTTTCATCACATTGTGTGTGAGTGTGTATAGACATGCTCTTACTTTCACTATTAAATATAGTTCTGTTTTTAACTTTTCACTCAGCAGTGGGTCTATTCCCAAGTTCTTCAATTAGCAGTTATTAAACCACTAATCAAGAAACCTGACCTTGACCCCTGTCAGCTGTCCAATTGTCAAACCTTCCGTTTATCTCCAAGATTTTGGAAAAGGTAGTATCACAGCAGCTATGTTCACATCTACACAGAAATAGCATAAATGAACTGTATCGGTCAGGATTTAGGCCTCATCACAGCACAGAGACAGCACTTGTTAAAGTAGTAAACGACCTCCTATGGGCCTCTGATCAGGGTTGCGTCACTATACTTGTGTTACTGGACCTCAGTGCAGCTTTTGACACCATTGATCATAGTATTCTCCTTCACAGATTAGAAAAGGTAGTAGGAATTAAGGGAACTGCCCTCTTGTGGCTCAGATCCTATTTGACTGATCGTTGTCAGTTTGTAAATTTAAATGGTGGCCATTCTGCATGTTCTAAAGTGGAGTTTGGTGTTCCACAGGGTTCAGTTTTAGGCTTTACATGCTTTACATATTTACATGCGTCCTCTGGGTAACGTAATTCGTAAGCATGATATTACTTTTCCTTGTTACGCTAAAAAAAATTGAGCAGTGTGTGCACGACATACGAGATTGGATGTTAATTAATTTTCTTCTGCTTAATCCTGATAAGACAGAAGTTCTAGTCATAGGACCACAAGTAGCTAGAAGTAAGCTTTCTGATCAGACTGTAACTTTAGATGACATTTCTGTTCCATCAAGTGCAACAGTTAAAGACCTCGGTGTGATTATAGATTCCAGCCTTTCGTTTGAAGCTCATGTAGATAATATCACCAGGATAGCTTTCTTTCACCTTAGAAATATTGCCAAGATAAGAAACATATTGTCACTAAATGATGCAGAAAAACTAGTTCATGCTTTTATCACCTCTAGGTTGGACTATTGTAACGCCTTACTGTCTGGTTGTTCAACTAGGTGTATAAACAAGCTTCAGTTAGTACAGAATGCAGCAGCGAGAGTCCTCACTAGAACCAGAAGATACGAGCACATCACCCCTATCTTATCTACACTGCATTGGCTCCCTGTGAAATTTCGCATTGATTTTAATATACTAATTTTGACATTTAAAGCACTAAATGGTCTCGCGCCGCAGTATCTGAGTGAACTGTTGGTGTCTTACGATCCGTCACGCCTACTTCCATCAAAGGATGCAGGCTGCCTGTCAGTACCACGTATTATTAAAACTACAGCAGGGGGC
>QNUK01001236.1:0-10000 GCA_013621035.1 Clarias magur
TAGTTTTCTCTTCGAGTTGTCCTAAAGTTCAGTGATAACTGAAGCAAGACAAGGATCATGGAAGTAAATAGACTGTTCATAATCACCATCGCTTGTCTTGCAGTAATTTGAGATCTAGTGTCATATTTTTTGGAAAGCGTATGAGACTACAGCAAGTCAGTAAGATGTGGTGTTACTGCTGAAAAACAAATGTAGTGAATTGAAGAAGCGTAGCGATGTGGGGGGAAAAACAAACAAAACCAAAATCATGTACTGAATGCCCCGAGTTTTTCCACTATAAATAGGCTATATTGCCGCTCGTCTCTCGCTTACGGCCATACCACCCTGAGAACGCCCGATCTCGTCTGATCTCGGAAGCTAAGCAGGGTCGGGCCTGGTTAGTACTTGGATGGGAGACCGCCTGGGAATACCAGGTGCTGTAAGCTTTTCACCTACAGTCTCACAAGCTTTTTCAGTGCACAAAATCTTTAGCTTTTACAAAATGTATTAGTAATACACACACTTTTATCATATGCGACAAATTACAAAGCAAATAAAGAAATCTTCAGAGACTTGTGTCTAATCACAAAATATTGCTAGTCTGAAATAGTCATCGCATTGGTTTGCGTTTTTCCTTCCTTTCCCATTTTTCCATACACACTTAGTTTTATTCCTTCAAATTCCTTCTTGATAGATTCATGTAACGCACGCTGTGAATACAGAGAGAGGGAGAAAAAAAAAATCAAGTCGGTCCATACTCCAGCCGTTTGGTGGCGGTAATGCTCCAGAACTCCTAAAGCTGCATGAAAGAGGATAGAAGAAGAGAGCAGCCGCACTGCTCTTGTAGTGACTGTTAATGTAGTTTTCTCTTCGAGTTGTCCTAAAGTTCAGTGATAACTGAAGCAAGACAAGGATCATGGAAGTAAATAGACTGTTCATAATCACCATCGCTTGTCTTGCAGTAATTTGAGATCTAGTGTCATATTTTTGGAAAGCGTATGAGACTACAGCAAGTCAGTAAGATGTGGTGTTACTGCTGAAAAACAAATGTAGTGAATTGAAGAAGCGTAGAGATGTGGGGGGAAAACAAACAAAACCAAAATCATGTACTGAATGCCCCGAGTTTTTCCACTATAAATAGGCTATATTGCCGCTCGTCTCTCGCTTACGGCCATACCACCCTGAGAACGCCCGATCTCGTCTGATCTCGGAAGCTAAGCAGGGTCGGGCCTGGTTAGTACTTGGATGGGAGACCGCCTGGGAATACCAGGTGCTGTAAGCTTTTTCACCTACACAGTCTCTGCTGCAGCTTTTTCAGTGCACAAAAATCTTTAGCTTTTACAAATGTATTAGTAATACACACACTTTTATCATATTCGACAAAATTACAAAGCAAATAAAGAAATCTTCAGAAGACTTGTGTCTAATCACAAAATATATTGCTAGTCTGAAATAGTCATCACTTTATTGGTTTTGCACGTTTGCCTTCCTTTCCCATTTTTTCCTTCACACACTTAGTTTTATTCCTTCAGAAGTCCTTCTTGATAGATTCGTGTAACGCACGCTGTGAATGCAGAGAGAGGGAGAAAAAAAAAATCCAAGTCGGTCCCATACTCCAGCCCGTTTGGTGGCGGTAATGCTCCAGAACTCCTAAAGCTGCATGAAAGAGGATAGAAGAAGAGAGCAGCCGCACGGCTCTTGTAGTGACTGTTAATGTAGTTTTCTCTTCGAGTTGTCCTAAAGTTCAGTGATAACTGAAGCAAGACAAGGATCATGGAAGTAAATAGACTGTTCATAATCACCATCGCTTGTCTTGCAGTAATTTGAGATCTAGTGTCAAATTTTTTTGGAAAGCGTATGAGACTACAGCAAGTCAGTAAGATGTGGTGTTACTGCTGAAAAACAAATGTAGTGAATTGAAGAAGCGTAGAGATGTGGGGGGAAAAACAAACAAAACCAAAATCATGTACTGAATGCCCCGAGTTTTTCCACTATAAATAGGCTATATTGCCGCTCGTCTCTCGCTTACGGCCATACCACCCTGAGAACGCCCGATCTCGTCTGATCTCGGAAGCTAAGCAGGGTCGGGCCTGGTTAGTACTTGGATGGGAGACCGCCTGGGAATACCAGGTGCTGTAAGCTTTTTCACCTACACAGTCTCTGCTGCAGCTTTTTCAGTGCACAAAAAATCTTTAGCTTTTACAAATGTATTAGTAATACACACACTTTTATCATATTCGACAAAATTACAAAGCAAATAAAGAAATCTTCAGAAGACTTGTGTCTAATCACAAAATATATTGCTAGTCTGAAATAGTCATCACTTTATTGGTTTTGCACGTTTGCCTTC
Organism: Clarias magur; assembly: GCA_013621035.1. Classification (NCBI taxonomy): domain Eukaryota; kingdom Metazoa; phylum Chordata; class Actinopteri; order Siluriformes; family Clariidae; genus Clarias; species Clarias magur. The sequence continues at coordinate 2,330 of QNUK01001236.1, forward strand.
CTTTCCCATTTTTTCCTTCACACACTTAGTTTTATTCCTTCAGAAGTCCTTCTTGATAGATTCGTGTAACGCACGCTGTGAATGCAGAGAGAGGGAGAAAAAAAATCCAAGTCGGTCCCATACTCCAGCCCGTTTGGTGGCGGTAATGCTCCAGAACTCCTAAAGCTGCATGAAAGAGGATAGAAGAAGAGAGCAGCCGCAAGGCTCTTGTAGTGACTGTTAATGTAGTTTTCTCTTCGAGTTGTCCTAAAGTTCAGTGATAACTGAAGCAAGACAAGGATCATGGAAGTAAATAGACTGTTCATAATCACCATCGCTTGTCTTGCAGTAATTTGAGATCTAGTGTCATATTTTTGGAAAGCGTATGAGACTACAGCAAGTCAGTAGATGTGGTGTTACTGAAAAACAAATGTAGTGAATTGAAGAAGCGTGAGATCTGGGGAAAAACAAACAAAACCAAAATCATGTACTCAATGCCCCGAGTTTTTCCACTATAAATAGGCTATATTGCCGCTCGTCTCTCGCTTACGGCCATACCACCCTGAGAACGCCCGATCTCGTCTGATCTCAGGCTAAGCAAGTTTGACCTGGTTAGTACTTGGATGGGGGCATACAGAGATACCAGGTGCTGTAAACTTTTTCACCTACACAGTCTCTGCTGCAGCTTTTTCAATTTTAAAAAATCTTTAGCTTTTACAAATGTATTAATAATACACACACTTTTATCATATTCGACAAAATTACAAAGCAAATAAAGAAATCTTCAGAAGACTTGTGTCTAATCACAAAATATATTGCTAGTCTGAAATAGTCATCACTTTATTGGTTTTGCACGTTTGCCTTCCTTTCCCATTTTTCCTTCACACACTTAGTTTTATTCCTTCAGAAGTCCTTCTTGATAGATTCGTGTAACGCACGCTGTGAATGCAGAGAGAGGGAGAAAAAAAAATCCAAGTCGGTCCCATACTCCAGCCCGTTTGGTGGCGGTAATGCTCCAGAACTCCCAAAGCTGCATGAAAGAGGAAAGAAGAAGAGAGCAGCCGCACGGCTCTTGTAGTGACTGTTAATATAGTTTTCTCTTCGAGTTGTCCTAAAGTTCAGTGATAACTGAAGCAAGACAAGGATCATGGAAATAAATAGACTGTTCATAATCACCATCGCTTGTCTTGCAGTAATTTGAGATCTAGTGTCATATTTTTGGAAAGCGTATGAGACTACAGCAAGTCAGTAAGATGTGGTGTTACTGCTGAAAAACAAATGTAGTGAATTGAAGAAGCGTAGAGATGTGGGGGAAAAACAAACAAAACCAAAATCATGTACTGAATGCCCCGAGTTTTTCCACTATAAATAGGCTATATTGCCGCTCGTCTCTCGCTTACGGCCATACCACCCTGAGAACGCCCGATCTCGTCTGATCTCGGAAGCTAAGCAGGGTCGGGCCTGGTTAGTACTTGGATGGGAGACCGCCTGGGAATACCAGGTGCTGTAAGCTTTTTCACCTACACAGTCTCTGCTGCAGCTTTTTCAGTGCACAAAAAATCTTTAGCTTTTACAAATGTATTAGTAATACACACACTTTTATCATATTCGACAAAATTACAAAGCAAATAAAGAAATCTTCAGAAGACTTGTGTCTAATCACAAAATATATTGCTAGTCTGAAATAGTCATCACTTTATTGGTTTTGCACGTTTGCCTTCCTTTCCCATTTTTTCCTTCACACTCTTAGTTTTATTCCTTCAGAAGTCCTTCTTGATAGATCCGTGTATGCACGCTGTGAATGCAGAGAGAGGGAGAAAAAAAATCCAAGTCGGTCCCATACTCCAGCCCGTTTGGTGGCGGTAATGCTCCAGAACTCCTAAAGCTGCATGAAAGAGGATAGAAGAAGAGAGCAGCCGCACGGCTCTTGTAGTGACTGTTAATGTAGTTTTCTCTTCGAGTTGTCCTAAAGTTCAGTGATAACTGAAGCAAGACAAGGATCATGGAAGTAAATAGACTGTTCATAATCACCATCGCTTGTCTTGCAGTAATTTGAGATCTAGTGTCATATTTTTTTGGAAAGCGTATGAGACTACAGCAAGTCAGTAAGATGTGGTGTTACTGCTGAAAAACAGATGTAGTGAATTGAAGAAGCGTAGCGATGTGGGGGGAAAAACAAACAAAACCAGAATCATGTACTGAATGCCCCGAGTTTTTCCACTATAAATAGGCTATATTGCCGCTCGTCTCTCGCTTACGGCCATACCACCCTGAGCGCGCCCGATCTCGTCTGATCTCGGAAGCTAAGCAGGGTCGGGCCTGGTTAGTACTTGGATGGGGAGCCGCCTGGGAATACCAGGTGCTGTAAGCTTTTTTCACCTACACAGTCTCTGCGCCCAGCTTTTTCAGTGCACAAAAAAATCTTTAGCCTTTTACAAATGTATTAGTAATAACACCACTTTTATCATATTCGAGCAAAATTACAAAGCAAATAAAGAAATCTTCAGAAGACTTGTGTCTAATCACAAAATATATTGCTGGAGTCTGAAATAGTCATTCACTTTATTGGTTTTGCTACGTTTGCCTTCCATTTCCCATTTTTTTGTTCCTTCACACACTTAGTTTTATTCCTTCAGAAGTCCCTTCTTGATTAGATTCGGTAACGCCACGCGGGTGATGTTGAATGCGAGAGAGGAGAAAAAAAATCCAAGTCGGCTCCATACTCCAGCCCGTTTGGTTGGCTGGTAATGCTCCAGAACTTCCCTAAAGCCTTGACCCCATGAAAGAGCGAGAAAGAGAGACAGCGCGCACGGCTCTTGTAAGCTGACTGTTAATGTAGTTTTCTCTTCGAGTTGTCCTAAAGTTCAGTGATAACTGAATCAAGACAAGGATCATGGAAGTAAATAGACTGTTCATAATCACCATCGCTTGTCTTGCAGTAATTTGAGATCTAGTGTCATATTTTTTTGGAAAGCGTATGAGACTACAGCAAGTCAGTAAGATGTGGTGTTACTGCTGAAAAACAAATGTAGTGAATTAAAGAAGCGTAGAGATGTGGGGGGAAAAACAAACAAAACCAGAATCATGTACTGAATGCCCCGAGTTTTTCCACTATAAATAGGCTATATTGCCGCTCGTCTCTCGCTTACGGCCATACCACCCTGAGAACGCCCGATCTCGTCTGATCTCGGAAGCTAAGCAGGGTCGGGCCTGGTTAGTACTTGGATGGGAGACCGCCTGGGAATACCAGGTGCTGTAAGCTTGTTCACCTACACAGTCTCTGCTGCAGCTTTTTCAGTGCACAAAAAATCTTTAGCTTTTACAAATGTATTAGTAATACACACACTTTTATCATATTCGACAAAATTACAAAGCAAATAAAGAAATCTTCAGAAGACTTGTGTCTAATCACAAAATATATTGCTAGTCTGAAATAGTCATCACTTTATTGGTTTTGCACGTTTGCCTTCCTTTCCCATTTTTTCCTTCACACACTTAGTTTTATTCCTTCAGAAGTCCTTCTTGATAGATTCGTGTAACGCACGCTGTGAATGCAGAGAGAGGGAGAAAAAAAATCCAAGTCGGTCCCATACTCCAGCCCGTTTGGTAGCGGTAATGCTCCAGAACTCCTAAAGCTGCATGAAAGAGGATAGAAGAAGAGAGCAGCCGCACGGCTCTTGTAGTGACTGTTAATGTAGTTTTCTCTTCGAGTTGTCCTAAAGTTCAGTGATAACTGAAGCAAGACAAGGATCATGGAGGTAAATAGACTGTTCATAATCACCATCGCTTGTCTTGCAGTAATTTGAGATCTAGTGTCATATTTTTTTGGAAAGCGTATGAGACTACAGCAAGTCAGTAAGATGTGGTGTTACTGCTGAAAAACAAATGTAGTGAATTGAAGAAGCGTAGCGATGTGGGGGGAAAAACAAACAAAACCAAAATCATGTACTGAATGCCCCGAGTTTTTCCACTATAAATAGGCTATATTGCCGCTCATCTCTCGCTTACGGCCATACCACCCTGAGAACGCCCGATCTCGTCTGATCTCGGAAGCTAAGCAGGGTCGGGCCTGGTTATTACTTGGATGGGAGACCGCCTGGGAATACCAGGTGCTGTAAGCTTTTTCACCTACACAGTCTCTGCTGCAGCTTTTTCAGTGCACAAAAAATCTTTAGCTTTTACAAATGTATTAGTAATACACACACTTTTATCATATTCGACAAAATTACAAAGCAAATAAAGAAATCTTCAGAAGACTTGTGTCTAATCACAAAATATATTGCTAGTCTGAAATAGTCATCACTTTATTGGTTTTGCACGTTTGCCTTCCTTTCCCATTTTTTCCTTCACACACTTAGTTTTATTCCTTCAGAAGTCCTTCTTGATAGATTCGTGTAACGCACGCTGTGAATGCAGAGAGAGGGAGAAAAAAAAAATCCAAGTCGGTCCCATACTCCAGCCCGTTTGGTGGCGGTAATGCTCCAGAACTCCTAAAGCTGCATGAAAGAGGATAGAAGAAGAGAGCAGCCGCACGGCTCTTGTAGTGACTGTTAATATAGTTTTCTCTTCGAGTTGTCCTAAAGTTCAGTGATAACTGAAGCAAGACAAGGATCATGGAAGTAAATAGACTGTTCATAATCACCATCGCTTGTCTTGCAGTAATTTGAGATCTAGTGTCATATTTTTTGGAAAGCGTATGAGACTACAGCAAGTCAGTAAGATGTGGTGTTACTGCTGAAAAACAAATGTAGTGAATTGAAGAAGCGTAGCGATGTGGGGGGAAAAACAAACAAAACCAAAATCATGTACTGAATGCCCCGAGATTTTCTACTATAAATAGGCTATATTGCCGCTCGTCTCTCGCTTACGGCCATACCACCCTGAGAACGGGCCCGTTCGTCTGATCTTCGGAGCTAAAGCAGGGTCGGCGCCTGTGTTCAGTACTTGGATGGGAGGACCGCCTGTGATACAGGTGCTGTAAGCTTTTTCACCCTACACAGTCTCTGCTTGCAGCTTTTTCAGTGCACAAAAAAATCTTTAGCTTTTAGAAATGTATTAGTAATACACACACTTTTATCATATTCGACAAAATTACAAAGCAAATAAAGAAATCTTCAGAAGACTTGTGTCTAATCACAAAATATATTGCTAGTCTGAAATAGTCATCACTTTATTGGTTTTGCACGTTTGCCTTTCTTTCCCATTTTTTCCTTCACACACTTAGTTTTATTCCTTCAGAAGTCCTTCTTGATAGATTCGTGTAACGCACGCTGTGAATGCAGAGAGAGGGAGAAAAAAAATCCAAGTCGGTCCCATACTCCAGCCCGTTTGGTGGCGGTAATGCTCCAGAACTCTTAAAGCTGCATGAAAGAGGATAGAAGAAGAGAGCAGCCGCACGGCTCTTGTAGTGACTGTTAATGTAGTTTTCTCTTCGAGTTGTCCTAAAGTTCAGTGATAACTGAATCAAGACAAGGATCATGGAAGTAAATAGACTGTTCATAATCACCATCGCTTGTCTTGCAGTAATTTGAGATCTAGTGTCATATTTTTGGAAAGCGTATGAGACTACAGCAAGTCAGTAAGTTGTGGGCTTACTGCTGAAAAACAAATGTAGTGAATTAAAGAAGCGTTAGAGATGTTGGGGGGAAAAAACAAACCAATAACCAGAATCATTGTACCTGAATGCCCCGAGTTTTTTCCACATAAATAGGCTATATTGCCGCTCGTCTTCTTCGCTTACGGCCATACCACCTGAGAACGCCCGACTTTCTCGTCTGCATCTCGGAAGGCTAGCGAGGGTCGGGCCTGGTTAGTACTTTGGATGGGAGCCGCCTCGGAATACCCAGGGTGCTGTTAAGCTTTTCATACACGTCTCTGCTTGAAGCTTTTTCAGTGCACAAAAAATCCTTTAGCTTTTACAATGTATTAGTATACACACACTTTCTATTCGACAAATTACAAAAGCAAATAAAGAATCGTTTCAGAAGACTTGTGTTCTAATCACAAAATATATTGCTAGTCTGAAATAGTCATCACTTTATTGGTTTTGCACGGTTTGCCTTCCTTTTCCGCCAGTTTTTCCTTTCACACACTTAGTTTTATTCCTTTCAGAAGTCCTTCTTGATAGATTCGTGTAACGCACGCTGTGAATGCAGAGAGAGGGAGAAAAAAAATCCAAGTCGGTCCCATACTCCAGCCCGTTTGGTGGCGGTAATGCTCCAGAACTCCTAAAGCTGCATGAAAGAGGATAGAAGAAGAGAGCAGCCGCACGGCTCTTGTAGTGACTGTTAATGTAGTTTTCTCTTCGAGTTGTCCTAAAGTTCAGTGATAACTGAAGCAAGACAAGGATCATGGAAGTAAATAGACTGTTCATAATCACCATCGCTTGTCTTGCAGTAATTTGAGATCTAGTGTCATATTTTTTTGGAAAGCGTATGAGACTACAGCAAGTCAGTAAGATGTGGTGTTACTGCTGAAAAACAAATGTAGTGAATTGAAGAAGCGTAGCGATGTGGGGGGAAAAACAAACAAAACCAAAATCATGTACTGAATGCCCCGAGTTTTTCCACTATAAATAGGCTATATTGCCGCTCGTCTCTCGCTTACGGCCATACCACCCTGAGAACGCCCGATCTCGTCTGATCTCGGAAGCTAAGCAGGGTCGGGCCTGGTTAGTACTTGGATGGGAGACCGCCTGGGAATACCAGGTGCTGTAAGCTTTTTCACCTACACAGTCTCTGCTGCAGCTTTTTCAGTGCACAAAAAATCTTTAGCTTTTACAAATGTATTAGTAATACACACACTTTTATCATATTCGACAAAATTACAAAGCAAATAAAGAAATCTTCAGAAGACTTGTGTCTAATCACAAAATATATTGCTAGTCTGAAATAGTCATCACTTTATTGGTTTTGCACGTTTGCCTTCCTTTCCCATTTTTTCCTTCACACACTTAGTTTTATTCCTTCAGAAGTCCTTCTTGATAGATTCGTGTAACGCACGCTGTGAATGCAGAGAGAGGGAGAAAAAAAATCCAAGTCGGTCCCATACTCCAGCCCGTTTGGTGGCGGTAATGCTCCAGAACTCCTAAAGCTGCATGAAAGAGGAAAGAAGAAGAGAGCAGCCGCACGGCTCTTGTAGTGACTGTTAATATAGTTTTCTCTTCGAGTTGTCCTAAAGTTCAGTGATAACTGAAGCAAGACAAGGATCATGGAAGTAAATAGACTGTTCATAATCACCATCGCTTGTCTTGCAGTAATTTGAGATCTAGTGTCATATTTTTTTGGAAAGCGTATGAGACTACAGCAAGTCAGTAAGATGTGGTGTTACTGCTGAAAAACAAATGTAGTGAATTGAAGAAGCGTAGCGATGTGGGGGAAAAAAAAAACAAAACCAAAATCATGTACTGAATGCCCCGAGTTTTTCCACTATAAATAGGCTATATTGCCGCTCGTCTCTCGCTTACGGCCATACCACCCTGAGAACGCCCGATCTCGTCTGATCTCGGAAGCTAAGCAGGGTCGGGCCTGGTTAGTACTTGGATGGGAGACCGCCTGGGAATACCAGGTGCTGTAAGCTTTTTCACCTACACAGTCTCTGCTGCAGCTTTTTCAGTGCACAAAAATCTTTAGCTTTTACAAATGTATTAGTAATACACACACTTTTATCATATTCGACAAAATTACAAAGCAA
>QNUK01001236.1:12500-91897 GCA_013621035.1 Clarias magur
CATATAGTTATTTATTTATTTATTTATTTATTTATTTTTATTTAGTAAAGTTCATTCAAAATAAATCTATTTGAATTGTTCAAATAGGCCTCCCTTCAAACCAGCTCTTGTTTACGGCCACACCAGTCTGCGAGCGCCTGATCTCGTCTGAACTCGGAAGCTAAGCAGGCTTGGGCCTGGTTAGTACTTGGATAGGAGACCGCCTGGGAATACCAGGTGCTGTAAGCGTTTCAGTTTTATTCCTCATATAGTTTTTTTTTTTTTTTAATAAGTTCATTCAAAATAAATCTATTTTAATTGTTCATATAGGCCTCCCTTCAAGCCATAAAAGTCTGAGAGCGCCTGATCTTGTCTGAACTCGGAAGCTAAGCAGGCTAGGGCCTGGTTAGTACTTGGATGGGAGATCGCATCCTTCTCACATCCTACGCATCCTCCACACACGATGACATCCTGAAACATCTGCGCAATCGCACAAAACCCGGCCCACATTGAATGGCACACCACAAAGACATTTACAGAAACTATGATGTCTTTAAATTGTCATATTTGTTAAAGAGGTTTTAGCGTCCTGAAAAAGCACATGTGGTGAGGTGCGTCTAAGTGGTCATGGGCATCAACAAACCCAGCTCACATTGAATGACAGCTAGCAATGGTGCACCAGAAAAATACGTCCAGCCATGACGATGCATGTAATATTTGTTTAAGAGGTCTTAGCATGCTGAAAAGTCACACATGCTGGTGATGGCACAGGTGCTTGGGCCAGCTCTTCATTTGCTTGTAATTATTATTTTTCTTCGTTTTAAAGGTTGCAGGGCCAACTTCTTGATTTTCATCTTCAGAGAGGTCTATGATGGACAAACAGGGAATAGTATGTGCCGGCCTCGGACTTACAAATCGTGACGCTGTTGCCATCAGACATGGCCAGACTGCTGAACAGGACTGGTTTGAGCAAGCTAGAGTAGCTGTTTCTTCATCAACCCAAGTGTGATCGGCGGAATGCAACTGAATTTAAATCTATGTTGTATCTTCAATGGACCTATGGTCCATACAATACAGACAAATTGTGAAGATACACACACACAAACATTCACATGCACACGCGCGCACACACACACACACAATTACTACACACACTTACCACTGACACACTCACACAAACTACTTATACTTCACATACAAAACACAACCTAAACAAATGCATACAAAGGCACGCAAGACATGTGTGACATCACACATGCTAGGCATTCTACACTAATGATGACCTGCTCCAATACCAGCGGCATAACAATCAGCACCAAATCCGGCCCACATTGAGTGACATCTAGCAACGGTGCACCAGAAAGTCATGTCCGGACATCACGATGCAATAAACGTACGTCATATTTGTTTAAAAACATGGACACATGTTGTGAGGTGCACCCAAGTGGTAATGCTTCAGGTGCTTGGGCTGGCTCTTCTTGCTTGTAATTATTTTTCTTCTTTTAATTTTAAAAGGCTACAGGGATAACTTTTTGGCTTTCATTTTCAGAGACGTCCTTGGAGGACAACCAGCCACTCTGGGCTGGTTATATGTGCTGGCCTGGGACCCATGAGTCTTGCTCGCATGACCATGCATGCGGAGTCCCCTTCATGATGTTGGGGACTGACTGGCGGTACACTACCAAAATCAAATCTTTGGTGTATTTTCAAAGGCCCGATGTACCAAAGTACCTTCTTACCTTCAACCTTCAGGGAGTGGTCATTGGGGAGCTCCTAGACCCACTGTTGTAAGTGATGCACTGGTGGGTTGCTCTGGGTACATGTGTAGATGGTAGCCAAATTGGGTGCAGCGAGGAGATTGATCATAGGAAAAGATCCTCACATCCTTGTGGGGGAAGGGAACCCTTCTTGGGAATACCTCCTATAAGTCCACCTGTTTATGAAACCATGGATTTGAGAACGTGATTGTGACTCTATGACTCTAGCTGCTCGACAAGATGGCATAAGCAACCGATGCATTTCCACAAACATACTGCAGCTTACTATCGAATGCTAGACCAACTAGCTCACCATGAAGCTTTCTTTGTGAGCTTTTTATTTCTGTGCCACAAGGAGGGCTTCTAGCAGGAATACATACACATCCTTCACACAAACACACATCCTTCACACACACACGCGCACACACACACACACACACACACACACACACACACACACACACACACACACGCTTATTGTACACAAACGTACACAAAGCAACACACAAATACACATACATAAACACACACACACACACTTACAACACACACACTACACAAAGACACCCACAACACACACTATACACAAACACAGACTCCCCCAACCACTTATGCAATATGTACATTACACATCCTAGACACACACACACATACACATACACGAACACGCACACGCACATGCACACACGCACACACAAACACACACACAAACACTTATTGTACACAAACGTACACAAAGAAACACACAAATACACATACATAAACACACACACTTACAACACACACACTACACAAAGACACCCACAACACACACTATGCACAAACACAGACTCCCCCAATCACTTATGCAATACGTACATTACACATCCTAGACACACACACAGTCCTGGGTCAGGCTCTCGGTCTTGTGCTCTTGCTCTGGGAACAGGGGTAGACCATGGTCAAATTGGCTGCAGGAAGCAGATTGATCACACAATCCTAGGTTCTTTGTGCGGGTGTGGGTGGCAGTTTTTGCCAACCTCTTTGAGAATACCTCGGATAAGTCCACTTGTTTGTGGAACACTAAGGAAAGGGCTTGTGGGTAGTTCTGAAAGCACAGATTCTATGACTATTTCTGGTCGATCATGTCTCCCTAGATGTGAAAGGCCTAGTTACAGGTTCGTGTCCTTGAGAATTAAATGTTGAAATTAAATTTGCTGATGTACAGCTGCTGGACCAGGCAATATCCCTTGCAGTGAGCTCAGAGAATGTGTTAAACAGCTGCTAGATGTTCTCACTGAAAACTTCAACATCTCTCTGAGCTAGGATTGTGCAGTAGTTTCCAAAAAGTTTAACGGACTGGTCTAGTTTTAGCAACTTTCACTTTTGACATACTTTTGACAAAACATGCTCTTTGGTTTAAAATAGATTGTTGTTGACTTCAGGAGGACATGGAGTGACCACTCTCCGCTAACATCAATGGCTCCTGTGTGAAGATTGACCACCTGGAAGAGAACCTCACCTCCTCCCTCAACACCAGCTCCTTGCACAAAAAATCCAAAAGATGTCTTCTCTTCCTGAGAAGGCTTGTAAATGAGGCAGCTTATACCACAGATTCTTATCACCTTTTATAGAGAGACTATCAAGTGCATCCTTAGCAGCTGCATCACTGTCTGGTTTGGTACTTGTCCCATTTCAGACCGTAAGACCCTACAACAGATTGTGAGGACAGCAGAGGAGATCTCGGGCTCTCTCTTCCCTCTATCGAAGACATCTACACCACATGCTGCAACTGCAAAAGCATCAACGTTGTGGCTCATCGGACAAACCCATCACACTCACACTTTACCCTCCTGCCGTCTGGAAAAAGGTACAGAAGCATAACCTCACATCCAGACTGTTCAACAGCTTCTTTTCACAAGATACCCGTCTGCTTAACACAAAGGGAGCTGACTGACACACACAAACACTCAGATATCTCTTACTCAAGTCTCTGCAGCCACCAAAACATTGAGACTTGTTTGTTCCACCTCAAAACATTGAGACTGATCTGATAATCAACACGTGTCCAAACACACTTATCAACAAACCATCTAACAAATTGTTCATACTGACTGAACTCATAAACTGATCTGACTGATAAAACACACTGATTAATGACCATCTAAAAATAATCCACACCAACCTAAAGCCACATGCTTTGTGTTCAGCCGCATGTGAAAACCTACACCTAGACATTAGGGCATGCCCATTGCTGGGATGCTGGGTGTAGCAATCCTCAGATAGGCATTGCCCAAGAAAGATTTCAAAAAGGCCTCTTGTACCGGGCCCATAAACTCTTTTTTTCCCCACTTTGCTCTGACAACCCCGGGTTATAGGAGGAGGAAGCGTACAACTGCATTATCCATTAATTACTAAATTATCCAATCAGTAGTACTGACAGGCTGTGTGTAACAAGGGGCAGGGGCTTACTGTAATTCTTACTGTGAATTTAATATATATGCATTACATTCAGAAATGCATAATTTGTGCCTCAAGAGCAAAGGAGTGAAAGGGGAACACAAATTGACACATTTGAGCAGTCATGACGAAAGACAACATTGAAATTATTTTTGACGTTGTTGCACTTTTATGTGTCAACACATATCCAACTGTAAACTATGAACAGCTAAAAGTTTAATTATTTTATATTTATTTTAATATGTTCTCATTCATACTCTATTTTATTATTATAGTCATATTCTTTGTTTTGAATACTCGATTTTCTTTTTTAATGTTTAAGTCATGGACGATTGTAAAAGCATTTCTCTGAATATCATATAGTGTATGTGATAAATAAAATTTTCATTTGATTTGAAACAAAAATTCACATTCATTAACATGATCTATTTCACAAACTTTATTACGTGTTTGTTATGAACACGTAGAAAACTTCACTCATGGAAACTTCTTAATTTTGGATTATCGGACCGAGGTGGTGTCAAAAAATATGTCTTAGAACTATTTTGCTTAACGATGTACAAGTGTTGCAAGATCTTCATGATTCTGAGCTTGAACAACACGAAGAACTCGTCTGCTTTGTGCGTCCGCTGCATAAGAGTCTAAGAACGTATCACTTAAAGCACAAATGTATTAAAGAATGTACATTTTTAACATTCAAAAGAAAAACATGTCAAAACAAATTGGCTTAAATAATTATAAAAATGTCATTAATGGTTTGAGGTCATAGAACGTAACGTATAACTGTTGAAAGAATTCCTTGTTTTTGTTTTCTTATTCACATAACAAATAACGTTAACTAATTTTACGCAAAAAAAAAAACTGTTGTTCAAAACGTAATTCAGCGTGAAATGAGAATTTGAAGCATTATATGAAGGGTTTCAGCAACAGTGGCTTTATGTCACAACCAGCATCCGAAAAGTCCATTCGAATGATGATTTCCAACACATTCATGCATTTTAACATACATGTTGAAGAACAACTTTTTTCTTATTCCTTATCACTTTTTAAACAAAATAAATACATATGAACTCGTCATGTATGTTTTACATGACCATGCATTAGCAGTGTGAGAAAACCGCTTTCCTGAGCTCGTACAGCGCTAAGAACACGGCAAACGCTTTATCTCAGCAGGAGCATCCTAAATGTCGAAGGAATTATGATTTTCAACACATTTTGAGCATCAGAACTACATATGAACTCGTTTTGTATGTTTTACATGACCGCATTAGACGTGTGAGAAATCCGCTTTCCTGAGCTCGTACAGCGCTAAGAACACGGCAAACGCTTTATCTCACCAGCCGCATCCGAAAAGTGCATCCGAATGATAATTTCCATGACTTTCATGCATTTTACCATACATGTTGAAAAATTATTTTTTCTTATTCTTTTATTTTGAACAAAATAAACACATATGAACTCGTTCTGTATGTTTTACATGACCACGCATTAGGAGCTCGTACAGCGCTAAGAACACGGCAAACGGTTTATCTCACCAGGAGCATCCTAAATGTCAGAGGATTGATGATTTCAAACACATTCATCATGCATTCTAACATACATGTTGAAAAACAACTCTTTTCTTATTCTTGATCACATTTTGAGCATCAGAACTACATATGAATTCGGTTTGTATGTTTTACATGAACATGCATTAGGTCTGTGCGAAAACCGATTTCCTGAGCTCGTACAACGCTAAGTACACAGCAAATGCTTTATCTCACCAGGAGCATGCGAAAAGTGCATTCGAATGATGATCTTCCTTACTTTCACGCATTTTAGCATACATGTTGAAAAACAACTTTTTTCTTATTCCTTTTCACTTTTTGAACAAAATAAACACATATGAACTCGTTTTTTATGTTTTACATTACCATGCATTAGGTGTGTGACATTCATGCATTGCTATTCGGAGGTCTGCATGTTATGTCCTTGAGAGTGGCTCAGTGCTCATTCTCGCATGCACCTATACATGTCAAACAAAAGAATTCAAGATCTCATCAAACTGAACAATTTTCACTGAGTCATTTTCATATCTCTCTACATGTTAGCACATGTAGAGAGACATGAGAATGACAGAATGACATGTGAATACACACGCACACACACAAGCACACACACACACACACACACAGACATAATACACACACATGCTCTCACACACACAGACAAAGTACACACACGTCTCACTCACATCAAACATTATCAGCATCCTACAGAAACAATGCTACTCCTCAAGCATTTTTCGTCTGTTTATTTTAAAAGACCGCAGCGATGACCTTTTGCCTTCAGCCTTCAACTCTATACACACTATACATACACAAACACACGCAGAAAGACACAGACACACACACACACACACTCTCTCTCTCTCTCTCTCTCTCTCTCTCACACACACACAGACAAAATAAACACATACGTCTCACTCACATCAGACATTATCAGTATCCTTCACAAACAATGCCCTGCTCAAGCACCTTCGCCATTACAGTTACCACCAAAACCGCCCAATGCTGTGTGACCGGCCCATACTGAGTGCCATGATGATGCCCTTAAACTTATTTTATATTTGTTCAAGCGGTGCTCGACAGTACATAGGTTGTGAGTTACGCTCAAGTTGTGATAACTTAGGCATGCTTAGGCATGCTGATTGTTGCTTTTAACCATTTTTCTTCTGTTTATTTTAAACGGCCGCAGGGATAACCTTTTGCCTTCAAACTTCAGTCAATCGTTCTTTGAGGGAACTCCTAGACCTACCGTGCTGGGTGAGGCTCTGGGCCTTGGAGGCTTGCTCTGGGAACATGGGGGGATGGTAGACAAATTGGCTTGCACAGAGCAGATTGATCACGCAATTTTAAAATCTTTGTTGTGGGGAGGCAGCCAGTGTTTGGCCTTACTTTCTTGAGAATATCTTCTATAAGTTCACCTTTTCGTAAAATTTTGGGGTACATGATTTGTTCAGATGGCTTAGGCCCTATGTCTCTATCTGGTCGACAAGATGGCATGAGTATTGGTTGTGTAGTGTTCTTTTCATTTCTGTGCCACAAGATTGGCTTCTAGCAAAGGGTGCAAAAGGCAGACGGCAGCAATAAGCGACGCAGGGCCGTTCAAGGAATTTAGACACTGTAAGAAGACCCCCCCCCCCCCCACACACACACACAAACAAACATTTGGCAAAAGCACTTTCCACAGACACAAAGACTACACATCCTACACTCACATAAACAACCCAAACACACTCAACACACAAATATTGCACATGCATAACACACAGAAATAAACATACGCTCACTAAAAAACTTTTGTCCCAAACACAAATCCCAGACGCATAATACACATCCAAAATAGAAACAACAAATCCTACACAGAGAGGTACACACACACAAACACACACACACACACACAAAATACACACACACACACACACACACACACACACACACACACACACAAACTTCGTATTCTTCAAATACAGAACAAATCCTAATCAAGCGCCAACACAGACACACCCTTCTCACATCCTATGCATCCTCCACACAGGATGACATGCTGAAACATCTGCGCCATTACAATCCAAACCATTGCCATTACTGCGCCAAACTATATTAGTTAACAAGAATCTAAACTTTGTGTTGACTGGAGATATTAAAGACAAGGAAGGAAGAATGGTGTGCCTACAGACCACAATAAATGGCACTGTAATGGCGCTATGTAATATTTACGCCCCAAATACAGGGGATCCTAATTTTTTTTATGATTTAAATAAGACTTTGGGGGAAACGGATGGCCAAATAATACTAGCTGGAGATTTTAACCAAGTGTGGGATGCTTTTATAGATAAAAGTAAATTTAGTGGCCAAACATATCCCAAAGACAGAGCAGCAATTCATATGATGAGTGAAGATAATGGGTTAGCGGATTTTTGGCAATTGGTGAATCCACGTGAGAGGGAATATACTTTTTACTCACATTGTCATAAATCCCACTCCAGAATTGATATGTTTCTGATATCCAACACCTTGGCAAACCAAGTTACCCACTGCAAAATAAACGCTATTGCTTTGTCAGACCACGCAGCCGTGATGTTAGGTATTGACATTAATTCATGTGATGAATGACACTTCATTGTTGTCCCATGAGGCCTTCAGTTTGTTATTAAAAGAAGATTTGAAGTCCTTTTTCGAAATTAATACTGGTAGCACTGAAAAAAGGTCAACTGAATGGGAAGCCCCTAAGGCGTATGTTAGAGGATAGATAATAGGCTATGCGTCTAAGAGAAAAGATTGGGCCAGAATACAAGGATTAGATAATAAAATTAAGGATGTTGAAAAAGAATTATCCCAATGTTTCTCAAATCAATTACATCAAAAGACTTGTAAACTCAAATTTGAACTTGTCAGGTGCGAGGCATAAATGCAGAGGTCCAGGTGTTAAAGGAAGCGATGTTTTTATTTTAATGAAAACAGGGAAATTAAACAAACAAACATACTGTAAGAATAAAACAAACCAAAACACGAAGCAAGCTGAACGGACATTTATCAAGGTAAAAATCAACAGATGCAAGATGCCAAACAGAACTGAAACAAGCTATTTATAAAGAAAGTAATGATCAACTCGGTTCAGGTGAGCGCCCACATCACCTGACCGAGATGCAAAACGGGAAATGAAGTAACAAAACAAACTACAAACAAAAAAGACTCAGGGCGCTTTGGCGCCCTCTAGGGATTATCCCTGACATAACCCCCCCCTTAAAGGGCGCAACTCCGGGGCGCCACAGGAGGTCCCGGGCATTCCCCCCAGGGCACAATTTCTGCCCCTCTCACCAAGAGGCTGGCTCTTATGTCCTGTGGGCCAGGTGGCTTGATGCCCCCGTTGAAGCAGGGTGGCGGAGACGGAGGAAGCTCACCGTCCTCTGTGACGCAGGGCGGCGGAGACAGAAGAGGCTCGCCGTCCACATTGACGCAGGGCGGCAGAGGATGAGGAGGCTTGCTGTCCTTGGCGGCGCATGATGTCCTTGTCAAAGGTGCCGTGCAGCGGCGGCAGCTCACTGTCCTCAACGAAGCAGCTCCTGTCGAGGAGCTCGTCATCGTCGCTGCTGCTGAGTTCGCCTTCGCTGTCTTCACAATACAGCGGGTAGAACAGCTCACTGTCGTCGTTGCTGTCACCGGTCAGAGGAGCGGGCAGGTCTGGGCCTTCTCTGAGGCTTAGCTGCGTTAGCAGCCCATGGAGCGTGGCCACCTGCTCCTGCAGGTCACGAATGCGCCCTTCATTCCTCTTGGCGCTCTGTCCAAAGCTGCTCCATGCACGCTGGGAGGCTGCCCCTTGCTGCACCCTGGTCCCTGGGACTCACGTCACCCCGAGCTGCTCCATTTTCAAACAGAGTGCACCGTATCGCCAGCCGGCAGCCTTCCCAGTTTAGCTGCTCTCTACGCAGCTCCTCCTTGACCTGCGTCTTCCTGCCCGATCTCCTTCTCCTTTCTCCGCTTCGCCGCTTGGGAATTCTGCTGCCCTTCGCGTCGTCCTCCCATCGCGCAAACATCATTGCCCCCCCCCAAAAGAATCTCCCGAGGGGGCTCCTCTGCTATGCTTCTGTAACGGTCTTGCATTCTGTCAGGTGCGAGGGGTGCGAGGCAGAAACGCAGAGGTCCAGGTGTTAAAGGAAGCGCCCACGTCACCTGACCGAGATGCAAAACGGGAAATGAAGTAACAAAACAAACTACAAACAAAAAAGACTTCTAGCGCCCTCTAGGGGTTATCCCTGACAGAACTGCAGGAAATTTATAATAAAAAGGGAACTATTGGGAACTACTTTTTATGAGGAGGGGGAGAAGACTGGTAAATTGCTTGTGAGACAGTTGAAGCAAAAACATACATGTAATTTAATAACAGCTATTAAGAAAGGAAATACAATAGTAACATCAACAAAGGAGATAAACAACGTAGTACAGAAATTTTTATAAAGAATTGAATACTGCTGACGTTGGTCTTAAACAGGAAGAACTGCTCAGTTTTTTCTCCAAGGTTAAAATACCTAAATTATCCAAAGAGGAAATTAATATGTTAGAAGGTCATATTACAGAACTTGAACTTAGAAAAGCTGTATCTATTATACGGAATAGTAAGTCAGCAGGGTTGGATGGGTTCCCGGGCGAGTATTATAAACAGTATATAGACTTACTTGCACCCAAATTAACAGAAGTATATAATGAGGCATTTGCCAGTGAATCTCTTCCCTCCTCTTTTAATGACGCTCTTATATTGGTGATCCTTAAAAAAGATAGAGATCCTACTGAACCCTCAAATTATCGACCAATAAGTTCAATTAACGTGGACTGCAAGATCCTTAGCATAAAGCTGATCCAATCGTTGCGCTTTCACTTGATGCAGAGAAGGCGTTTGATCGGGTTCATTGGGAATTTTTGTTCACAACTTTGTCAGGTTTTGGGTTTGGGCCTTGTTTCATCAAGTGGATTAGAACATTATACAAAACGCCTAGGGCATGTGTGATCACGAACGGCAAAGTCTCTCCATCTTTTGATCTCACTAGGGGGACGCGACAGGGATGTCCGCTGTCACCATTACTGTTCAATATCGTACTAGAACCATTGGCCATTGCTATTAGGGCTAACGAAAACATCCTAGGTGCATGGGGGGGAGACAAAGAGCATAAATTGTTTTTATATGCTGATGACATCCTGGCCTTGGTAAAAAATCCAGATAAGTCCTTATCTCACTTAATGGAGACAGTTCAATGCTACTAAAAAGTCGGAAGCCATATCCAGAATATGCAATGCAAATATGGTAGCTAGATTTGGCTTTAGGTGGAGCCCAAGAGGGATAAAATATTTGGGCATCATGATAAGCAGGGAATTAGAAGAGACCCCCACACTAAATTTAGGACCACTTCTACAAACCATAAGAAATAACTTGGAGAAATGGGGGAAAATTCAGCTAACCTTATGGGGGAAGGGGAATATAATTAAAATAGTGGTTGCACCTCAGCTTAATTACATGGTTATGATGCTACCGCTCATCATACCACAGTTGATCTTTAATCAATATGATACAATGGTTAAAAATTTTCTATGGAATGGGAAAAGGCCCCGGATAAAGTTTAAAACACTACATGCACCTCGGGAAAAGGGAGGACTGGGGTTATCGGATCCTTGCCTCTATCAGATATCCTTCGAAATGGCCAAATTGGCCAAACACTGGAACAATGATACTCAATTAGACTGGGTTATTATTGAGAAAACCTTGTCATGGCCATATAGCCCTATTGAGTATATGTCTCAATGTTCAGATATAACCACAAACCCTATCATGAAGCACTCAAGAGGGGTGTGGGCGAAGATTCACAAGATACATAAAGTATCACAATGTAAACAACCATACTCTTCCCTATGGTATAATTCTATTATTTGTATTGGGAAGTCACCCATATATTGGAAGAAATGGCATATGAATGGCTTGTGTACTGTGTCAGATTTGTTTGAAGAGGGTGCATTTATGTCTTATAATAATCTTGTACAGAAGTATAATTTAAAGGGAAAAGAACATTTCTGGAAATATCTTCAAATTAGAAACTGTGTCTCCACAAAAATTCAACAAATAGACGAAAATCATGTCCTGGTCTTTCTAAAACTGCCTCACCCCCAACAAAAAGCCTCCGTATTCTACAGGATGACCAACCATGTGCTCAGCAGTGACTGCATCAACTTAAAGAAAATATGGGAAAAGGACATGGGGATTGTAATAGAGGATGAAGAGTGGAAGGGAATTTTGTCAAACACAGGTAAATTTATAAGAGAAGCCAGAGGGCAATTTACACAGTATAAAATCACACATAGGTTTTATTTGACACCTCTTAGACTTAACAGAATGTCATGCGCACTCCTAACACAACCGGCACTAGGATCTGGAAGTAGTATGGTCGTTATTCAGGAACCATAAAAGGAGACAAGATGGCTCCACACATTGCTCAGTCATTGAGTTTGCCCATGCTATCGCCGACGCTGTATCCGTCTAATTGTGAGTACTCACTTTCTTGGGTTTTGCTTTCGATTGAGTGTATGTTATTAGAACGCGAGTTTATTTGTGTAGACTCTTGCTCTCGCTTCGGGAGAGTTCTCAAAATAACAGCGTGGTTATCCTGCCTGCTCACGCTACTTCCGCGTTTGGGTTTACCATCCACGCTACAGGGCTAACTGCTAGTCTTCTGGTCCATCTCCGTGTGTTTATGACAGAATGACTGAGCCAACAGCAGTAAACCCAGCGGATTCCGCTCACCTCTGCGATGTGGTTGACCAACATGCTAAGCTGATCGATCAGCTCCGTAGTAAAGTTGCGGTTCTCCGCAAAGGCATCCAAGACGTCGCGGCCCTGCGCCGCGAGGTGGCGGAGCTAAGGCAGGAGAACGTGACCCTCCGCAGGGCAGGCGCTCAGCCGGCAGTTGCCATGCCCGTCGCAGCGGCTGTTGCGTCGCCACCCCCCTCCCCTTCTGATGTCTTCATAGCTCTACCAGATAAGTGGGATGGCACGGATGGGAAATGCAGTGTGTTTTTAACATCATTGGATCTTGTGTTTGAGTTTAATTCCACCAGATACTCCACAGACCAACTGCGCATTGCACTTCTCATCTCGTTGCTATCCGGGCAGGCAGCTGAGTGGGCCACGGCGGTCCTTCGCTCGGATTCAGATGTCGCCTATTCATACACAGAGTTCACCCATCAACTAAAGCTAACTTTTGAACATCCTGCTGCTGAGGTGGAGACCGACTCCAAGTTATATCATCTGCGGCAGAGAGGCTCGTCCATGAGCCGCTACCTGGCAGATTTCCGAACCCTGGCTGTCCAGACCGACTGGGGAGACGCCGCCCTCCGGACAGCCTACTACGAGGGACTGGCTGCGCGCATCAAGGACGAGCTCGCTGGACGAGAACTTCCAGCTACGTTGGAGGGCTTAATTCAACTCGGCCTCCGAATCTACCAGCGCCTGCTCGCCCGAACCAAGCCAGCTCCTCGCACCCTGCCGTCCATCACGCCATCACTGCCCCATTTCACATCCTGACCCTCCTCCTTCTTCTCTCACACGCCTGTTCCTGAAACTTGCAAAATTTGCAACTGCACCTGCAAGATCAGCCCGTAAACATCACCTCTGTTGACGGTCGGCCCCTCTCTTCCAGCCCTATCACCTCTCAAACACAGCCAATCACCCTCATCATCAACCAACACGAAGAACAGGTTCAATTCTATGTCACCTCCATCTCATCTCCTCCCATCATCCTCGGCCACCCGTGGTTGTTGCAGCATGACCCACTTATTTCTTGGACATAGAACCGGATGCTACAATGGGGGCCAACCTGCACTGAACTCTGCCTACGGGCCCGGGCTGGGACGTGTTCTAGGGAGCCCGAGGCCCCCGAAGTCAACACCAACAGCATTCCGATGCCTTACCGGGACCTGGATGAAGTGTTTTGTAAACGACGCGCCACACACCTACCTCCTCATCGTCCTTACGACTTGGCAATTGACCTTCAGCCGGGTTCCGTCCCGCCCCATGTCTCTACTCACGATCTTCCAGCGAGATGCAGGTGACGGAGGAGTATGTTTCCAGCGCCCTTCGCCAAGGTACCATCTGGCCCTCCTCCTCACCTGCCAAAGCGGGGTTCTTCTTTGTAAAGAAAAAAGGAGGTGACTTACGTCCATGTGTCAATTATCGGGGGCGTCACTGGCTCCTGGGTGTCAGAGAGCCGTTCATCGTCTGGACCGACCACCAGAATCTAATCACCATCCGAAGAATGAAACAGCTTAACCCTAGACAGGCGCGGTGGGCGTTATTTTTCGAGAGTTACAACTTCCATCTGTCATACCGCCCGGGGTCCAAGAAAACCAAGGCCGACGCCCTCTCCCTACAGCATGAAGATGACGTCCCCCGGGCGGAGCCCGCGCCTGTCCTACCTCCCACCAGGATCATAGCACCACTCCGCTGGGATCTGGAGACAAGGGTGCGCCAGGCACGGGCTGCGGAGACCGAATTGGCAGGTGTGCCGCCTGGTCGACTCTATGTACCTGACACCAACAGGACCGAGTTCATCCAATGGGGGCATTCCTCTCTCCTCGCTGGACACCCCGGAACACGTCGCACCTTTCAATTTATACAGCGCGCCTTCTGGTGGCCCACCATGACCAAGGATGTTCACGAGTTCGTCCAGGCATGTCCAGTGTGCGCCAGGGCCAAGGATGTAAATCAACCATCTCCGGGCGAGCTTCAACCACTTCCTGTTCCCCGTCGGCCCTGGACACACATTGCCGTCGACTTCATCACGGGCCTGCCGGTTTCTGAAGGAAGGAACACCATCCTCACCATCGTCGACCGGTTCTCCAAAGCTGTGCACCTGGTGGCCCTTCCTGGGCTCCCGTCAGCTAAGAAAACAGCCGAGCTGATATTAGAACATGTAGTCCGTCTGCATGGGTTCCCAAAGGACATCGTCTCGCACAGGGGGCCTCAGTTCACCTCACGGTTCTGGAAGGCCTTCTGCCATCTGATCCATTCCACCTGTAGTTTGTCCTCAGGCTACCACCCACAGACTAATGGTCAGACGGAACGGACCAACCAACAACTGGAGCGCTACCTGAGGTGCTTTGTCGCCGACCATCAGTGCTCCTGGGCTCGCTACCTCATCTGGGCTGAACTATCACACAACCTCCACGTTTCATCCGCCACTGGCTTAAGCCCATTTGAGGCATGCCACGGCTTCCAGCCTCCGATGTTCGACCACCAAGAACCGGAGGTTGAAGTACCGTCAGCCCAACAGTCGGTTATGGAACCAAGCAAACTTTGCCATCAAACGCGCCAACACCCACTACATCACTCAGCACCGTCGTCGACACCCACCGGGGCCTATCACGTATGAATACCAGAGTCATCTTGAAACACTGGAAAACTGCCCAAGTTCCACAATTTAAAGATTGGGTCAATATAATGACTAAGGCAACTTCGTACGAACGTCTGCTTAACGAACTTCATAGTAAGAATAGTGCGGGGGTTCCTAGGGAAACTCCAATTTGGGAAGACTTTTGGAACTTTGTTACGTTGTCTTTTCATATAACACAATAACTCAGAAATTTATTTTTTTTGGTCCTGGTTAATAATCAGATTTATAATCAGTAATAATCTTTATTTACTGTGGCTACTGAGTATATTTTGACCTAACATACAGTATTTGTATTGAGTTGTAACCTGTGTTTTGTATGATATTTCATGTACCGAATAAATACAATAAAAACTAAAATAATAAAAAAAAGAGGTTTTAGCATCCTGAAAAGGCACATGTGGTGAGGTGCGTTTAAGTGGTCATGGGGACCACCAAACCCAGCTCACATTGAATGATAGCTAGTAATGGTGCACCAGAAAGAGACGTCCTGCCATGGCGATGCATGTAATATTTGTTTAAGAGGTCTTAGCATGCTGAAAAGTCACACAGGCTGGCGATGGCACAGGTGCTTGTGCCAGTTCTTCATTTGCTTGTAATTATTATTTTTCTTTGTTTTAAAGGTTGCAGGGCCAACTTCTTGGTTTTCATCTTTAGAGAGGTCCATGGTGGACAAACAGGGAATAGTATGTGCCGGCCTCGGACTCACGAATGTGCCTGGTCTGACCGTGCATGCAGGGTTTCCATCGTGATGCTGCTACCGTCAGACCTGGCCGGACTGCTGAACAGGATTGGTTTGAGTGAGCTAGAGTAGGTGTTTCTTCATCAACCCGAGTGTGATCGGTGGTATGCAACTGAATTTAAATCTTTGTTGTATCTTCAAAGGCCCGATGTAATGATGTACATTGGCTTCAAGCTTCTGTGGGTGGTTCTTGGGTTGTGACCTAGACCCACTGTACTGGGTGAGACTCTGGCCTATGGGGTCTTGACTAGGAACATGGACAGATTTATCATGCTATTCTAGGATCTTTGTGGAGGGGAGAGGCCCAGTTTTTGGCCCTACCTCCTTAAGAATACCTCCTATAAATACACCTGTTAGTGAAACACTGGGGAAGGAGGTTCTTATTGGTTCAGATAGCTCAGAGTCTACCTGCTTGACAAGATGGCATGAGTAGCCGATGCATTTCCACAAATGTACCGTGGTTTACTATGGAACGCTCACAACCTAGCACATCACAACGCTTCGTATGCGCCATGTGCTTTTCATTTCTGTGCCACAAGCAAAGTTTGCAAAAAGAAAACAGCAGTGATAAGCTGAGCTGAGCAGACTTTAGACTGCTGAGAGACTTTAGACTGCCCTCTAAGGTGCTCAGGAACTTTTACTCCTGCACCATAGAGAGCCCCCTGACGGGAAACATCGCAACCTGGTTCGGGAATAGCACCATGCAGGACAGACGAGCCCTACAGAGGGTGGTGCGATCAGCTGAGCGCATCATCCGAACTGAGCTCCCTGACCTGCACTCTATCTACAGCAAGCGGTGCTGGACCAAGGCCAGGAAGATCATGAAGGACCTCAGCCACCCCAGCAATGGACTGTTCTCTCTGTTGCGGTCTGGAAAGCGCTTCCGCTCCCTCAAGGCCAATACAGAGAGACTGAGGAGGAGCTTCTGCTTCTGCTTCCCGCAGGTGATACGGTCTCTCAATCAAACCAATACACTGGACTAAAACACCTCTGCATTTTTTGCACACACAGAATGGACAATTATGGCAAACGTACATTTGCACATTGTCATATGCACATTTGCACACTTCAAGGACTTTTTTCACATTTCCCCTCATCTCATTTTTGTTAAATACTACTGCAATATTTGTACAGACATATGTTTTTATAAAGTGTTATATTTTATATTTTTAGATTTCCTATATATTTTTGAAAATGTTTGTATCTGGCATCTTTTTTTATAGTTTAACTCCTCTATTTTCATTTTATTTCACTATTTATTTCCTTATTTCTTGCAAAAAAAATTTTTAGGTCACGGGCGGTCGTATAAGTATTTCACTGCATATCGTACTGTGTATGACTGTGTATGTGACAGATAAAATTAGAATTAGAATTTGAGTATTTATTGTACATAAATGTACACAAAGAAACACACAAATACATACACACACACACACACACTTTCAACACACACACGCGACACACACTATACACAAACACAGACTCCTCCAACCACTTATGCAACACATATAGTACACATCCTAGACAAACACACACACACACACACTTACACACACAACTCACACACACACTACACATCCCACACACACCATCCAACATAAAAGATGACCGGCCCAAGCACCTGCGCCATTATATTTGCCACCAAGCAATCACTACTGTAGTCATTACACATAGAAAGGTACGTCCAACCATGATGCCTTAAACTTATGCCATATTTCATGACATATGTGTCTGGGGCATTTTTAGGGGTCCTAGCGTCCTCAAAAGGCACACAGGTTGTGCGGTGTGCCCGCGAGCCAGTGGCACTGGTGTTTAGTCATACTTATCATTGCTTGCAAACTATATTTCTTCTTTTTATTTTAAAAGTTTAATTTTCTTCAGAGAAAGATTTTTGTGAATTACCACACCTGGGTATAGTATATGCCACCCTGAGACCCATGAGTGTTCTTCACCTGAGC
This sequence comes from Clarias magur, assembly GCA_013621035.1. NCBI lineage: Eukaryota > Metazoa > Chordata > Actinopteri > Siluriformes > Clariidae > Clarias > Clarias magur. Next base: position 30,348 of record QNUK01001236.1, read on the forward strand.
GTGCATGCGGGAGCTCTATCATGATTTTGGTGGCAATGGATTGCTGCAGAGGACTGGCTTGAACAAGTCTGAGGTGGGGTCTTTCTTCATCGACCAGAGAGTGATTAGTGGTATCCACCTGAAATTAATCCTCATCGTACCTTAAATAGCCCGATGTTCTTCTTGGCCTCCAGATTCAGCGGGAGGATATTGGGGAACTGTTAGACCCACAGTCCTGGGTGAGGCTCTGGGCCTTGTGCTCTTGCTCTGGGAACAGGGGTAGACCATGGTCAAACTGGCTGCAGGAAGCCGTTTGATCACAAAGTCCTAGGTTCTTTGAGGGGGGGGGGGTGTTACTTTTTGGCCCTACCTCACTGGGGAAAAGTGCTTGTGGGTAGTTCTGAAAGCGCAGATTCTATGACTCTTTCTGCTTGACAACATGTCACAAGTAACCCACCCATTTTCACAAACGTACTGGTGCATAGTATGGAACACTCACCAATTCCAGGAATACTTACTGTAGCCTATCATTGTAAATGTATGACTCGTATGACATTGTAAATGTATGAATTGCAGTGAGCTCAGAGAATGTGTTAAACAGCTGCCAGATATTCTCATTGACATCTTCAACATCTCTCTGAGTTAGGATTGTGCAGTAGTTCCCACATGCTTCAAGTCCACCTCCATCATCCCCGTTCAGACATTTTCTGAGTCCTGTCTCAAGGGCCACCGTCCCTTTGCACTCACACCCATCAACATCAAGTGCTCCGAGCGGCTACTTATGAGACACTGTTGTCATCATAACCCTGTTGTTCTCCTAACTAGACCCACTGCAGATTTCAGTTCAGCATTCAATACCATCGTCTCCTGACTCAGAAGCTGAGCCCGTTGCGCCTGAGTGCCTCCCTCTGTAACTGGATCCTGGACTTTCGTTCGGGAATTGCACCTCCCAGCCTGAGCAGTGTGAACAGCAGTCCCCTGCTGTTCACACAGCTAACTTACGACTGTGTGCGACTCACAGTTCCGACCACATTATCAAGTTTGCTGATTAGACGACCGTGGTGGGTCTCATCAGAAAGAACGATGAGTCAGCGTGCAGAGAGGAAGTACGAAGTTTATCGGACTGGTGTTGGGACAACAACCTGTATCTGAACATTGCTAGTTTGAGCAACTTTCATAGTTGAATAGTTTAAAATAGATTGTTGTTGACTTCAGGAGGTCATGGAGTGACCACTCTCCACTAACATCAATATCTCCTATGTGAAGATTGACCACCTGGAAGAGAACCTGACCTCCTCCCTTAACACCAGCTCCTTGCACAAAAAATGCAAAAAAAGATGTCTTGAGAAGGCTTGTAAATGAGGCAGCTTATACCACAGATTCTTATCACTTTTTTATAGAGGGACTATCAAGTGCATCCTTAGCAGCTGCATCACTGTCTGGTTTGGTACTTGTCCCATTTCAGACCGTAAGACCCTACAACATATTGTGAGGACAGCAGAGGAGATCATCGCGTGTGGTGTAGATGTCTTCGATAGAGAGAAGAGAGAAGAGAGACCTCTTCTCTCTATCAAAGACATCTACACCACACGCTGCAACTGCAAAAGCATCAACGTTGTGGCTCATCGGACAAACCCATCACACTTACATTTTATCCTCCTGCCGTCTGGAATAAAGTACCGAATCATTCGTAAACTCATATCCAGACTGTTCAACAGCTTCTTTTCACAAGACACCCGTCTGCTTAATACATAGGGAGCTGACTGATAAACAAACACACACAAACACTCAGATATCTCAACTACCTCAAAACACTGAGACTGATCTGATAATCAACACGGGTGCAAACACACTGATCAACAAACCATCTAACAAATTGTCCATACTGACTGAACTTATAAACTGATCTGACTGATAAAACACACTGATCACTGACCATCTAAAATTCTTCCACACCAACCTGTAATTGCTCATTTGCAGAAAATCCATTACTTATTTGCTCAAAACTCTTTGATATTTGCTGCTACTTCATAGGAATTATTGCTGTTTCTATACACACTACCTCAACTCATTACCTGATTACGTCATCGCCACAAAGTTTTGAATCATGTCACTTTGTCATTCTTGTTTGAACACTTTCACTTCATGTTGTCTCTTTTGTATAGAACTTAGTTTTCTGTTAACTGAAAATTTGCAATCTGTCTTGTTTCAGCAAGTTAGCTAATTAAATTGCTTAGTTAGTTTTGGTTCACTTATCTTGTTAATTTATATTGTATGTAGGACCTTGGTCCTGGAGGAACATTGTTTCATTTCACTCAGTACTAAACTATATGGTTAAAATGACACTAAAAGCCTACGTGAACTTGAACTTGATACCACACATAAAGCAAACAACAAGCTAAAGCCCCATGCTTTGTGTTCACCCACATGTGAAAGCCTCACCTAGACATTAGGGCATGCCCATTACTGGGATGCTGGGTGTAGCAATCCTCAGACATCTGTAGCATTGCCCTAGAAAGATTTCAAAAAGGCCCCTAAACTCTTTTTCCCTCCACTTTGCTCTGTCATCCCCGGGTTATAGGAAGAGGCAGCACACAACTGCATTATTCATTAATTACTAAATTATCCAATCAGTAGTATTGACAGGCTGTGTGTAACAAGGGGCAGGGACTTACAGTTTTTTCAATACATTTAACAAGTTTCCTAAACCCTAACACAGTTAGCACAACATCCGCCTTTGTAGGCTATACAATTAACACATTTCTTGTTGCTTTGATACAAAATGCATACAGTTAACAACAATTTAAAATGCTTAAACTTTTTTTACTCACAAGCTCAACCAATACCAAAACAATGTAATTTTACAGTCAAATTTACAAATGCTTTCACAATGACAATTTCAACTTGACGAAAAGGCGTCGCTGTGGGAGAAACATAATAGGCCAAAGGGGCAAAGTTACCGTGCCTTGCCAGAGAAGATATCAGGTGTGATGTGGATGAGAACATGTGTCCAACATGTGAGAACATGTGGATGAGAACATGTGGCCAAATGCAGAAGACCGGGCAGAATAGAAGATTACTTTTTAAAAAATTATTATTATTATTATAATTCTGGTGCTTTTTGTGCTTGTATATCTTACAGTAATGTCTTTTTGCAAATAAAGTCTGTACTGCAGCAATTCTGTGTTTGTATTTTTTTATTTTTTTACATAAACTGTACATTTTATAAAGCTATTCTAAGATGGTCATTCATTTTTTGTATTGAATTTTTTGTACTGTATTGCATTTACTAAATCCAACAAAACAAAAATGTAGAGTGGCTTCAAATATAAGGGCAGACCTGACATTAAATAATGCAGTTTCTGTAATTTCAGCTGATGATAGTGTTTTTTTGTCATTGTGTTATGATTGACTAAATGTTCCTGTTGAAAGAGAACATGTGTTAGTGTTTTGAATAATTATTTGATTTTAAAACATGTTTGCAGTGTTTTGTTAGACATAGTGTATTGTGTTAGTTTATTATTGTATTTTGAAAATTAGTTTTGGGGTTTAGTTTACAATGTGTGATTTTGAGCATGAAATTAACCGTTTTTGCCAATTGTGTATTTTAGGTGTGTTGGTGCGTTAAGAGTTTAGGAAACTTGTTAAATGTATTGAAAAAACTGTCATAGCGATTGCAAAAAACTGTAAAAGTGACAGAAATTATAATTTTGAATACATTCATGCATTCTAGTATACACACATGGACAAAATTGTTGGTACTTTTCGGTCAATGAAAGAAAAACTCACAATGGTCACAGAAATAACTTTAATCTGACAAAAGTAATAATAAATAAGAATTCTATGAATGTTAACCAATGAAAGTCAGACATGGCTTATCAACCATGCTTCAACAGAATTATTTTAAAAAATGAACACATGGAACAGGCCTGGACAAAAATGATGGTACCCCTAACTTAATAGTTTGTTGCTGTCACGGGTCTAGCTGGTGGTAGTGCTAGACCGGCTGATGGTGTTGCCGTGGGCATGAAGGTAGGCATATACGCAGAGGGGTGTAACAGAAAGAGTCTTTATTTTAAACAAACAACTCAAAAACAGAACAAAGGAACTAAAACAAACTCAAACTAAAACTAGGGCTCAGGAGAAACACAGGAACAGGAAAGGATCTGAACACAGGAGACCAGGAGCTGACACAGGGAACCAGGAGCTGACAGGGAATCAGGAGCTGACACAGGGACTAGGGATGAGGAAACATGGAGCCGGAGCTAACTAAGACACAGAGGGGAACTAAAGACAGGGACTGGAGGCACGGAGACAGGACTGGAGGCACGGAGACAGGACTGGAGGCACGGAGACAGGACTAGGGGCAGAGACTGACAGGAACTAGACTAGCTGGGTTAGTGAGGTTAGTAGCTACATGTTGTACTGGGGACACTGGAGGCTGACCTAACCGGGTTAGTGGCTAATGGTGTTAGTACTGACCTAGGGGACCGGAAGACAAAAGGCAGGGCACACATGAGGCTATACCAAACTAGCGGCCAACCTACTAGTGACCAGAACCACTAGCAGTCATTCCCACTAGAGATTAGCCTACTGGAGGCTAACCCTACTAGGGGCTAACCCTACTAGCCATCAAGGCCTACTAGCAGCTAACCCTGCTAATGGCTAAACACTCATGTGGCTACACATACAAGGGAAAAGACCAGAAGGCAAAACAGTACTTACACAGGACACAGGAGGAGACACAGCCTAACTACACAGTGAACAGAGCAGCTCCATGAATCCACAGACACAAGGAACATCAAGGAAACAAAACTAGAGCCCTCTGAAAACAAAAGGTTACAAAACAAACCAAATATAAACTTAAAGTAACAAATGAATGCCCACATGATGGTAATACAAACAAACAAACAAACAAACAAACCAAACAAACAAACACCAACAGACACACAATCAGAAACACAAACAATCAGACACAAACAATGCTCGACCCAGTTTCCCAGAACAAACTGCTATTTATAGAAGGTTTTAATGAGCCACCTCAGTTCAGGTGAGCCTCATCACCTGACTGAGGTGCCTTCTGGGAAACTGAGTCAACCACCAGGAACTACACACAGACAGACAGACATGAACAGTGACCTCTAGTGGAGGTTCCTAACAGTTGCACAACCTTTTGAGGCAATCACTGCAATCAAACGATTCCTGTAACTGTCAATGAGACTTCTGCACCTCTCTGCAGGTATTTTGGCCCACTCCTCATGAGCAAGCTGCTCCAGTTGTTTCCGGTTTGAAGGGTGCTTTTTCCAGACAGCATGTTTCAGCTCCTTCCAAAGATGCTCAATAGGATTGAGGTCAGGGCTCATAGAAGGCCACTTTAGAATAGTCCAATGTTTTCCTCTTAGCCATTCTTGGGTGTTTTTAGCTGTGTGTTTTGGGTCATTGTCCTGTTTCAAGAGCCATGGCCTGCGACTGAGACCCAGCTTTCTGACACTGGCCAGCACATTTCTCTCTAGAATCCCTTGATAGTCTTGAGATTTCATTGTACCCTGCACAGATTCAAGACACCCTGTGCCAGATGCAGCAAAGCAGCCCCAGAACATAACAGAGCCTCCTCCATGTTTCACAGTAGGGACAGTGTTCTTTTCTTCATGTGCTTAATTTTTCCGTCTGTGAACATAGAGCTGAGGTGCCTTGGCAAAAAGTTCCATTTTTGTCTCTTCTGTCCATAGGACATTCTCCCAGAAGCTTTGTGGCTTGTCAACATGTAGTTTGGCATATTCCAGTCTGGCTTTTTTCTGATTTGTTTTCAACAATGGTGTCCTCCTTGGTCGTCTCCCATGTAGTCCACTTTGGCTGAAACAACGACGGATGGTGCGATCTGACACTGATGTTCCTTGAGCATGAAGTTCACCTTGGATCTCTTTAGAAGTCTTTCTGGGCTCTTATGTTACCATTCGGATTATCCGTCTCTTTGATTTGTCATGAATTTTCCTCGTGCGGCCACGTCCAGGGAGGTTGCCTACAGTCCCATGGATCTTAAATTTCTGAATAATATGTGAAACTGTAGTCACAGGAACATCTAGCTGCTTGGAGATGGTCTTATAGCCTTTACCTTTAACATGCTTGTCTATAATTTTCTTTCAAATCTCCTGAGACAACTCTTTCCTTCGCTTCCTCTGGTCCATGTTGAGTGTGGTACATACCATGTCACCAAACAACACAGTGGCTACCTGGAGCCCTATATATAGGCCCACTGACTGATTACAAGATTGTAGACACCTGTGATGCTAATTAGTGGACACACCGTGAATTAACATGTCCCTTTGGTCACATTATTTTCAGTATTTTCTAGGGGTACCATCATTTTTGTCCAGGCCATGAGTTTATTTTTTAAAATAATTCTGTTGAAGCATGGTTGAAAAGCCTGACTTTCTGACTTTCTGAATGTCTGACTTTCATTGGTTAACATTCATAGATTTTTTTTTAATTATTACTTTTGTCAGATTAAAGTTATTTATGTGACCATTGTGAGTTTTTCTTTCATTGACCGAAGGGTAACAACAAAGCATTTCAGGTAGCTCTCCAGCTGTTGGTTGGTCCGCTCCGTCTGACCGTTAACCGATAACCAGAGGATAGACTACAGGTGGAATTGATCAGATGGCAGAAGGCCTTCCAGAACCGTGCGGTGAACTGGGGCCCCCTGTCCGAGACGATGTCTTTTGGGAACCCATGCATTCGGACTATGTGTTCTAATATCAGCTCCGTTGTTTTTGTGGCTGACGAAAATGTTAATTTCTTTTGGGTTACTTCTTAAAGTTTGTTTGGAGTCTCTTATTTGGGGGATAAGATGAGAGGCAGCTTGATGTCTCAGCTGAAAGCTCAGCGAATGCTGGCTAAATTTGTCCCCATACACGTAGAAGAAATGGTGTGTCCTAAATATTAATTGTTCTGCATGTGTTGTAGTTTATATTTAGCCTGTAATTTAACCCTTTAAAAAAAAAAAAAAAATTTGTCCAGGTCTAGAATGTATTGTGAAAGAAATTGCAGTTCCATTTTATGCTAATTTTGCATATGAAGAGTAGGATATTACGTGGCCCCTTATATAAGCCTTTAGAGTTTCCCAAAGTAATCATTAGGACACAGAATTCAATTTATCAAGAAAAGTATTAATACTGGTCAAGATAAAGTCGCAGAATGTTTTGCTGAATAGCAGGAGTAGATTGAGTTTCCACTGTGGTCGTTGTCTGATATTCAAATGAAAGTGTAGGTCTAACATAACAGATGCATGGTCCGATATAATTATAGCTGAGTAGTCAATTTGGTTTAATCATTGAAATACGTAACCTAGAAAAGGAGTGGTGAACATAAGAATAAAAAGAGAACTGCTTAACTGATGGGTTGAGAAACCTCCACACAGCCATTCTGCCGCATAAATGTTGAGAAAGCTTTAGCCATATCTAAAGAGCTGCTACTAATCCCAGTTTGGTGCATAAACATTTACTAGAACAACTGAAGTTTGAAAAAGAGATCCACAGACCATAAAATGTCATAAAATGGCCATTAGAATCACTAATTATGCCGGATGGTATAAACTGTGTTCTCTTGTTAACCAATATTGCCACATTCCTGGAACTGCTATTAAATTTTGAATAAAAAATGTGACTGACCCATAATTTACAGATTCTATTGTGGTCGTCCGATCTGAGGTTTGTTTCTTGAAGAAATACTATACCCGGTTTAAAATGTTTAAGATGGGGGGGACTGTGGCTCTTTTGACCGGGCTATTTAGCCCCCTGACATTACGTTGATGTTCCATGGCAAAAACCTTACAGGATGGTCTCCATCCATCATCATTACCATTACATGATATTGACTGTTTAATATAATATTCAAGGTATACCTACGATTAAAAAAATTTCAGGCCTCTCTTATTTTTTTAAGTGGGAGAACTTGCACAATTGGTGGCTCACTAAATACTTTTTTACCCCAGTGTAAATATAATTATTATAATTTCTAAAAAAAAAAAAAAAAAAAAATCGGACATTACGATTGAAACAGTAACTTAGTGCTTGATTAGTCTTTTCACCGAATATTTTTTTACTCTTACTTGAGTAATATTTTGGATGACAGAGGGTAAAAGCACTGTTACTTCAGTGAAATTTTACTGAAGTACAAGTAAAGTTACCATTATAAATACTCAAGTAAAAGTAAAAAGTAGCTCATAAAAAATTTACTGAGTAACTTTTTTTTTTTTTTTTTAACAGCAGGGGTGGGATGAGGCATTCTAGCGTAGTTAAAAAAAGATGAGCAGATATAAATCTCAACCTACAGGGTGGGCCATTTATATGGATACACCTTAATAAAATGTAAATGGTTGGTGATATTAACGTCCTGTTTGTGGCACATTAGTATATGTGAGGGGTCAAACATTTCAAGATGGATGGTGACCATGGTGGCCATTTGGAAGTCGGCCATCTTGGATTCAACTTTTGTTTTTTCAAAAGGAAGAGGGTGATGTGACACATCAAACTTATTGGGAATTTCACAAGAAAAACAATGGTGTGCTTGGTTTTAACGTAACGTTATTCTTTCAAGTGTTTTACAAGTTTCTCTTTGTTCACAGCCATTGACATGTCGAAGAGGTTAACACGTGAGAGCGGATCGAAATTGTGCTGATATCTGGTGAACGCAGTAACCGGGTCATTGCAGCAGATTTCAATGCAAGACACCCTACGAGACCACCCATCTCCCATGCTACAGTTAGCAAACTGCTTGCTAAGTTTCGTGAAACTGGTTCTTTGTTGGAATTGCCAAAATGTGGACGCATGAAAACTGTCACTAATGAACAAACATCAGTGGCTGTCCTAGCTTCATTCAGCAAGAGCCCACAGCGTAGCACTCGCCGCATGGAGAGTGGCATTAGTCGAACATCCCTTCGGCGGATATTAGCTACTCACAAATGCCACCCTTACAAACTCCAGCTACTGCAGCATCTCAACGAGGATGACCCAGATCGGCGCACACAATTTGCAGAATGGGCAAAACAAAAATTGGAACAGGACCCTCAGTTCACACGGAAGATTTTGTTCAGTGATGAGGCAAACTTTTATTTGAATGGTGAAGTTAACAAACAAAACCACCGCTATTGGTCTGACACTAACCCACATTGGATAGATCCCTCCAAGACTGTTGGAACAAAAAAAGTGATGGTATGGTGTGGTATATGGGGTACAAAGATAGTGGGGCCATTCTTCATCAATGGAAACCTCAAGGCCACTGGATATTTGAAATTGCTACATGATAGCCTGAAATTGCTACATGATAACCCTGTTTCCCTCTTTATGCACTGAAGCTGGCACGTTCCCTGAGTTTTTCCAGCAAGATGGTGCACCACCACATTATGGGTGTCAGGTCCGAGCATTCCTAGATGAACCGTTTCCTGAAAAGTGGATTGGTCGTCGTGGGCCAGTTGAATGGCCCCCAAGGTCTCCCGATCTGACCCCCTTAGACTTTTATCTTTGGGGTCATCTGAAGGCAATTGTCTATGGTGTGAAGATACGAGATGTGCAGCACCTGAAACTACGGATACTGGAAGCCTGTGCTGGCATTTCTCCTGCGGTGTTGCTATCAGTGTGTGAAGAGTGGGAGAAGAGGGTTGCATTAACAATCCATCACAATGGGCGGCACATTGAACACATTTTATAAGTGGTCAGAAACTTGTAAAACTCATGAAAGAATAACGTTACGTTAAATCCAAGCACACCATTGTTTTTCTTGTGAAAATCCCAATACGTTTGATGTGTCACATGACCCTCTTCCTATTGAAAAAATAAAGGTTGGATCAAAGATGGCGACTTCCAAATGGCCACCATGGTCACCACCCATCTTGAAAGGTTTGCCCCCTCATATATACTAATGTTCCACAAACAGGACATTAATATCACCAACCATTCCCATTTTATTAAGGTGTATCATTCATTTGTTGTACTCATTAGTGCATATGATTTAAAATGTAGCGAATTACATTACTTCAAACAAAACATACTTAAGTAAAATTACAGATTTTAAGTACACACAAAAACAACTCAATTACAGTAACGCGAGTAAATGTAATTTGTTACATTCCACCTCTGGGGAACAACCCTCTCCTGGCTCAGATCCTATTTGACTTATCTTTATCATTATGTAGATTTAAATGGTGATTATTTTTCATGTTCTCTAGTGGAGTTCCACAGGGTTCGGTTTTAGGCCCACTGCTTTTTTCCCTTTACATGCTTCCTTTGAGCAACATAATCCGTAAGCATGATATTAGTTTTCATTGTCATGCTGATGACACAGTTATATGTCTCAGCAAAACCAGATGAGAAAAATCTGCTTGCTAAAATTGAGCAATGCGTAAACGATATAAGAGACTGGATGCTAATTAACTTACTTCTGCTTAATCCTGATGCCAGAAGTTCTAGTCATAGGATCGTCTTTCAGAAGCAAGATTTTAGATCACACTGTACCTTTAGATGGCCTTTCTGTTTTATCTAATGCAAGAGTTAAAGACCTGTGTGGGATTATAGATTTTAGTCTTTCATTTGAAGCTCATGTAGACAATATCACCAGGATAGCATTCTTTCACCTCAGAAATATTGTCAAGATAAGGAATATATTGTCACTAAACAATGCAGAAAAACTAGTTCATGCTTTTATCACCTCTAGGTTGGAGTATTGTAACGCATTACTGCCTGGTTGTTCAACTAGGTGCATAAACAAGTTTCAATTAGTTCAAAATGCAGCAGCGAGTGTTCTCACTAGAACCAGAAGATACGAGCACATCACCCCTATCTTATCTTCACTTCATTGGCTCCCTGTGAAATTTTGCATTGATTTTAAAATACTTCTTCTGATATATAAAGCATTAAATGGTCTCGCGCCGCAGTATCTAAGTGAACTGCTAGTGTCTTACAATCCGCCACTCCTACTTCGATCAAAAGATGCAGGCTGTTTGTCAGTAATGCGTATTATGAAAACTACAGCAGGGGGCAAAACTTTTTCTTACAAAGCCCCAGAGTTATGGAATAGCCTTCCAAATAGTGTTCGGGACTCAGACACAGTCTCAATGTTTAAGTCTAGGCTAAAAATCTATTTATTTAACCAAACATTTTTGTAAATAGATTAACCTTAGATAAAGGAGCAGATCTGGTGGACTCAGGGACGTAGAGTATTATGGTGAACTGATATGTTTAGATGCTGTCTTCCCCACTCTCACTGATCACTCAGGTTTGTTGATGGTGAGGGGATTGGTTGCTTTATGTCTCATGGAGCCCTCATGTCTGTGTTTCTTTCTGGCTCTCCATTTTAGTTATGCTGTTATAGTTAATCCTGCTGGAGTCCCTGCTTGCACTCTACACTAAATATACATTCAACTTATACATTATGTGACTGTGACCACACCCAACTGTTATCTCTCCTCTTCTGCTCTCCCCTCTCCTGTTCTCTTTCCCCCTCTCTCTCTCTCGAGCTACACATGTCATTCCTGAGAAGCCATTGATCCAGACTCCCCCTCCCCTCTGGACCTGTCTGACTCATCCTGGTGCCTGGCTTCTGGTTGGAGATTTCGTCACATGGATGCCCCGTGTGTCTCTTTGGGATGCGTCTGGTGTCTAGGGACGGTTTCACACTGCCATGAAGAGGTTTTGGCCTCGACTGATGTTGACCGCTGTTTCTCTGAGGACTTGACTTGGCTGCAGTCGCTCAATAGTTCAAGACTGGAATTTCCTACAAGTCTACCTGAACCTCCAATAACTATTTGGACTCCATATTAACATAAATGAACATCAACTTTTATACTGAACTGCCTGCCACCTAACAGTATGAATGTAGATAAAGTTCTGCTTTCTGTTTCACCCAAATGAGGATGGGTTCCCTGTTGAGTCCGGTTCCTCTCAAGGTTTCTTCCTATTGCCATCTTAGGGAGTTTTTCCTTGCCACTGTCGCCCTCAGTTTGCTCATAAGGGAGTACTTGACCTTGTTGATTCATACACATTCACATTCCATACAAACTTAAATTCTTGATTGTGTAAAGCTGCTTTGCGACAATGACAATTGTTAAAAGTGCTATGCAAATAAAATTTAATTGAATTGAATAGGTAGTGGCCTTTTTGTTGTAGCAGAGGGTGTTTATGTTGGTTATTCATGATGATTAAGCCTCCAAATGTCTTGCTGATAAGGTGATTATAAATCATTGAGTCCATTGTATGGCGTTGTCACTGGTCAGTCGATCAGGTAACCTCAAAAATGATTGCATGGTCATGGGCTGATAGCCAAATGCATCATCACCTAAAGCCCATTTTCTACCACAATAATAACCGGATACTATTTCATGTCCGGCACTAGTGCCAGTTCAATAACAAACCTCCTAAGAACTGGCTTTGTTTTTTCCATGTTTTCAGCCATGTTTGTGGCAATGATATTAGGAATGCTAGCACTAGAGCAAATTGTAGTGATGGAAGCAGTACTAGCAGAAATGAGAGTAGGAATGCTAGCGCCAATAAAAGTGGCAATGCTAGCAGGTAAAAATGCTAGTGGCAAGCACAATAACAATGGCAAACTTCAACATGGCTTTGTTGTCCTGCATTTATCATTACTAGAAAGCATTTGAGCTGCCCATTGTATATTGAATGTATATTTTAAAGATGGCAATCAAAAAGTTTTAGGTTGTTGTGATAATCCTACCCCAGCCCTTGATGAAAGGTTATTTGTTCTGGCCCAGCAAAGTGGTGGTACGTCCATGGAAATGTCTTTTCTGTCAGAGGGCCAATGCTTTGGCTTTCAGGAAAAAAAGTGGTTCAAAACTAAGAACTGACTCTAAACTAGCTCCAGAATGCCTTTGTAAAAAATTTTTGACATGCATGAATGAATGAGATTCCCCATCATCCCTACCTATTATCTAGCAAAACCGCAGCCAAGAAAACAGATGTGGCAGAATATGAAGGTGTCGTATTCGTGTATCCTTTGCGACTAGTTAGATTTGCCTCTGGGAGCTTTTGAAGGATGTAGCACTTGATACAGATGAGCCTTTCGGGCAGGGATCTTGGGGAGATCAAAATCAGGGCAAAAAAAAAAAAAAAAAAGCAGAGTACCTGGGAGCCGGGACAGCCCAGCAGACTGGTGGTGGTATTGTTGAGGGCTATTGATTTGGTTGGAAAAATCAACAGGTGGAATCGGCAGTTGAGCAAAAACGTTTAAGTCTAAAAACTTAAGTCCCAAAAATATGCTACTTAGGATCCTCCAGAAGTGAGGCCACATTACCACATTGGATCGTCCAGGGGTGATGGTGTCGGCCGAAGGTAGCAGAGGAAAGTATCTAAATGCGGTCAATGTTTTCTAGTTGGATTTGGCCACCTGATTCTTGGAATTCAATCCAGTTTTTGGGACCAGACCATTCCAAAAAATCCCCCCCAAAAATAGCTCCCTTCAGGGATGGACCAGTGGGTTTAGATGTCCCCAGGTGTACCATAGGAAGGGTGATCAAGTACGGGTTTTCGAGTCAGGCTGGTGTGCCTACTGCTGGAGGTGCACTCCTGCAAGGGTAGGCAGGCATAGATGACACGAACTGTGAAGTGTTTGTATGGGAGAAGGTTTCCTGCGGACTCCAGGTGTCGTAAGCCATCAATAAATTGGTATAAAATTATTTATGCAAGTTTTTCTTTTGAAGTGTGTATAAATCTTTTAATGGCGACTCCGTAGATATACATCTCCCATGCAATTCTGTCATTATAAAATTATCTATCTTTTGCTTCAAACAAAGTCCAAAGCTGTAGTTTCCTGATATGTAGCTGGCACCCCAAAGCAATTGACAATAGATCCCACCCACTGAGTTTATGATTATTTTTATTTCATGGTGCATGCCTGACTAGTTTCACCCAAATGAGGATGTGTTCCCTGTTGAGTCTGGTACCTCTCAAGGTTTCTTCCTATTACCATCCCAGGAAGTTTTTCCTTGCCACTGTTGCCCTCGGCTTGCTCATCAGGGACCATCTTATTTTGATTCATACACATTTCATACAAACTTACTTCTTTTGATTGTGTAAAGCTGCTTTGTGACAAAGTCAATGGTTAAAAGCACTATACAAATAAAATTGAATTGAAATAACCAAATCATAAAATAATAAAAAAAATTTATAACATTAAAAGACAAATCTATAACAATAAAAATGTTTCTTTAATGGAAAATAAGGATTTATTTAATGATATTTAAGATGGTCTTTGTTTTGTTTTTTTCCTGAAAGGGCATCAATGGACCAATGAAGTCACCCTGGATGGCACTGTTGATCCCACCCTCAACAAAGTATTAAGTTAAAAAGGCTTATGTGCTGCTTTGGAAAAGAAGACCATACTGTACCAAGACCATATTAACACCATCTAGCGCAAAAAAAGACAAACAATCAAACAAAAAAAAAATCAGGGTAAAAATACTAGTTCTTTTGGTCGTTTATTTTTAATAAATAACTACTGAAACAAAGAATCAAACGTGAACATGATGTACAAATAAAATGTACTTTTAAAATGCAGTTTGTGAGGCACCTGGTTTTCAGAATTAACAGAATTAAAAGACAGTTAAGAATAGAATGAATTCTCACAATGTTCCAAAAATTATTATTGCATAATTGATTGCACCTCACCCTGCAAGCTTAGGCTCGAGGTGAATGGATATTTAGACAGCAGTGAATCAAATATAGTTCAATAAAAAGTAATCAAGTTCTGCAATTGCACTTCTGTTAATAAACTTGGCATAATAAAAAATAAAGCTCCCCTATGTTTTGCACAAAAGACCATAAGTATTTGGTTTTGCTGATCAAGACAAATTAGAAACCTGAGCATCAAACTTTTAAGTTATTATACACAAAATACACTTGTTTGATTGCTAAACATCTTTCAAAAATACATTCAAACTAATCATACTGTTGTTCATGTCCCTGAGATGCACCCACATTCAGGTCAATGTTTCATAATCAATGACTTTGGGATCTTATCCACCACACAGTAGTGGCACGGCACTCAAATCTATTGATAATGCAATTCCGTTTCTTAATTATACAGTGTTGTAATAGTTAATACTGGAATTTTCTTCTTTTGAACAAAACTTTATCAGAATAGAAGTTTAGAACAAATAGCAAGACAATGTCCTTTTTGAGCAATAATAAAAATCTATTGAGTGCATCTCAAAGTATATTCACAGAAAGCAGACAGTCTTATCTTGAAAGTAGATCCAAACAAAAACCAACCAGGGCTACAGGCAGGATACATAGATCACACATCCATGAGTAGATGTAAGTCTTTTCCAGTGCACCTTTGCTTGTATTTCATCCTCTAGCACAGCTGAATGATCAGGAGTATAGGAAAAGAAAAAATACTAATGACTGAATTCGGAACACAGCATCAAATAATTCTAAACCAGTGACCAGCTACATGCTACATCAGTGACGAAGATTTTTCATTAAATCTCTAAAATAAATGAGTATTCAAATCACCATTAATACATGAAATGGGGCAAATTTGTAGAATGTTTCCTTAAACGTTTCACTAACCAGGTGTTTGTTATTAAACCACTAATCTATCTTGGTGTAAAGACCATTAGCAAGGTTTCTCAGTTCTGATCTAATTGAAATGCACATTTGTGCTTTCCTAATTTTACTATATATATATATATATATATATATATATATATATATATATATATATATATACATATATATATATTATATATATATACATATATATATATTATATATATACACACACACACACACACACACACACACACACATATATATACATACACACACACACACACGTTAGGGGTGGCAAGGAAGCACTATAATGTGCAGTGCAGGAGGAGTGTGGGCTTACAACAGTAAAACATGGCAATAGCTTCAAAAGAAGACTTGATGGTTACAGACCAAATCCAGTCATGTGTCAAACAAATATTAAGATTTTTTTTTTTAACAATCAGAAGACAATGCATTTACTACATAATACAAAGTAATATAAAATAAGCAGATTATAGTGATGTGAACGCGCAGCTAACAATGTGTGATAAAAACAAAAAAGTGGAAAAAAAAAAAAACATCTCTTTTGCTCCTGAACTTATTCGCTTACAGTGTTCGCGGTAAACCACTTGTTCCTCACTTTCCCTCATATTTGGGATTAACCACTGTAGTCACTGCACTCTTATAGATGGGATTCTCACCCTGGGGGGAAAAAAAAAATAAATCAGGTAAGAACTTGTTTACTGCAGCAAAATTTTGAGATTGGGTCACTTCATAGTAGAATGGAAGGAGAAAAGCTCTAGAAAAAAATTCATCAAAGAAACAAAGCAGTGGCAGCCAGAGTCTAGTTCCTATTTTAAAATTTAACCTACACAAGTAGTATGTCTTACATTCATTTTATTTTATATGCAGTAGCATTAAGATTTCTTTTTACAAGTCCTCTGTGAACAAAGCAAGGTTTATAAAATAAGTTTGCCAAGGTTGTGGACTGCAAAGAGCCCTCTGTAATGGGAAATGTGATTGGTCAAAAAGTAAAAAGGCTTCACTTTGAAAATAAAATAAAAACTAAACGAACAATATAAGTTGAGTGTTTTACAAATGATTACATGCATAGGTCAATCTGTGTGCACAGAGAGAAGGGGCTATTCACAGATAGACAGGGTCTGTGTCTTTGTGTGTGAGGGGGGTGAATCAATGCAAATCAATACTTTCAGTGTAATTCACTAAATTACTGAATATATTCAGATTTTGTAAAATAACGACAACCATTTCCTTCCTAGACCTATTGTCTGCATCACAATGAACAGAAGCCCAGCACGTCTTCTTTCCTTGTTTTAATCTGTAATATTTAAATGAAATACATTTAGCGTATATGCCTAAATATTCCTTTTTATTTATGGACTTGTGTATTGCGAAGTGAAGACCTGTTGTTCAGTTGTTCCCTGCATGATGTATCTGCAAGGAGAGATTGTGTGCGTCAGGGCATGCGTCTTAAGCTCTCCGTGCATACACACCAACAATATGTGTGTGTTAGTGTGCGTCTGATGGTGTTAATTAATGCGAATGTCCTGATTCTTGAATATGTCAACATATCTTCGTTAAAACGTAAAAATGTGTCGACATTGAGCACCATCAAAAGACATGAATGAAGAAAAAAATCTGTCTTTTCAAAAAAGGCTGACTTTTATTAAAAATTTTACACTTTTGTATTCTTTGTTGTACTTCGTCTTTTTGCACACACGCAAGGGCATCTTTAAATTTGAACAGAAAATAATAGTGGGCTGCTAGGCACGTTATTTTTCATATAACTTAAATGGCTGAATGAAGTTAAATATACACTAAATTAATAATTGAATTTACTTTACATTTGAGCACTCTTATGTAAATAGATTTTTCATTGTATATACTACATATCATACATGTGTGTCTAATACTGTTTCATTCATATTTTACATTACATGCAGTTTTTAATTTACTTGCAATTGTACTTTTAAAATCTACATATCTACAGTATAAGCATATTTAAATAATTCAGCAGTGAATGAGAAATTTGGTCTGGCTTTTAGATAAAGTCCTTATTTGATGTAATTTTATTATTTAATTAATTATCTTATTATAAATACAATTCTTATTCTCTATATTCTTGTCGAATATAGTCCTTTAGAGCAAGCACTGTGTCAGAAGATTCTGCTGAATCTCTTTTCAAATTTCATTCACAATTGGTGTGAATTTATCAAACTGGGTGCGCTGTTGGCAAGTACTGTAGGGGGGGGGGGGGGGGTTTAGATAATAAAAAATATTTAGTGTTAGAAAAATATTTAGTGTTTAGTAGTTAGAGCTGCAGCGGAAGGGCACAAGATCCCTTTTCTCGAAACGTGAGTTCTTAATGGCCAGATATAGCTTTATGATTTTATTCTTAAGTCAGAGTTGAACATGGGAAGAGAAAACTGAAACATATGAAGATTGCATATGAAGAAGCATGAGGGGGAAAAAATTATAATGTATCCAAATGTATAAAAGTTTTGTTTCCTTTTGCTGTAGCTCAAAACTGTGCATTCTGAGATTCACTTTACATCATGGTTGTACAGAGTGCTTATTTTAGTTAATACACATGTCCCTTTAATGGAGAATAGCCAGACTGGTTTAAGATGAAAATTATTTCAACTTTGAAAATAAACAGTAGGTTGGATTCTCAGTCAAAAATATTCTACAGCACAGTTAAGGCAACACCTCTGATGGTTATTAAACAGATAGAAAAAAATAAATACGCACCGTATCCCACTTGGCATTCATCTTCTCTTTCTCAAACTTTGCGAATTCTCTGCGATCATGAATGATCATAAGCAGCTTCCAGATAAAAAGCAGGGCCAGGCCAATTAGAACAATGCCAGCAACCAAACCTGCTACGATTGGGATAATGTCAGGGCCAGTAGGGCATTCTGGGGAAAAAAAACCACACACCAGTGATTAAATAGTAGTAACATTGTTCCCCAAAGCTTTATTTCGTTCATGCTCATCAATTTTTTTTTCTTTTTTCTCCCCAATTGTTTTAAACATATGTCAGCAGCGGAGAAAAAAAGAGAAAATACATGGCCTGTTAGCATGCTGATCCAGCAGGGAGGATGACTTATTTGGAGAAGTACAGTTGTGGCCAAATGTTTTGAGAATTATATAAATATTGGAAATTGGAAAAGTTGCTGCTTAAGTTTTTATAATAGCAATTTGCATATACTCCAGAATGTTATGAAGAGTGATCAGATGAATTGCATAGTCGTCCTTTGCCATGAAAATTAACTTAATCCCCAAAAAAACTTTACACTGCATTTCATTGCTGTCATTAAAGGACCTGCTGAGATCATTTCAGTAATTGTCTTGTTAACTCAGGTGAGAATGTTGACGAGCACAAGGCTGGAGATCATTATGTCAGGCTGATTGGGTTAGAATGGCAGCCTTGACATGTTAAAAGGAGGGTGATACTTGAAATCATTGTTCTTTCATTGTTAACCATGGTGACCTGCAAAGAAACGTGTGCAGCCATCATTGCGTTGTATAAAAATGGCTTCACAGGCAAGGATATTGTGGCTACTAAAAGATTGCGCCTAAATCAACAATTTATAGGATCATCAAGAACTTCAAGGAAAGAGGTTCAATTCTTGTTAAGAAGGCTTCAGGGTCAAGAAAGTCCAGCAAGTGCCAGGATCGTCTCCTCAAGAGGATTCGGCTGTGGGATCGGAGTGCCACCAGTGCAGAGCTTGCTCAGGAATGGCAGCAGGCAGGTGTGAGCGCATCTGCACGCACAGTGAGGCGAAGACTTTTGGAAGATGGCCTGGTGTCAAGAAGGGCAACAAAGAAGCCACTTCTCTCCAAAAAACATCAGGGACAGATGCTAAAAGTATGGCGAATGGACTGCTGAGGACTGGGGCAAAGTCATATTCTCGGATGAAGCCTCTTTCCGATTGTTTGGGGCATCTGGAAAAAGGCTTGTCCGGAGAAGAAAAGGTGAGCGCTACCATCAGTCCTGTGTTATGCCAACAGTAAAGCATCCTGAGACCATTCATGTGTGGGGTTGCTTCTCATCCAAGAGAGTGGGCTCACTCACAATTTCAGTCATGAATAAAGAATGGTACCAAAACACCCTCCAACAGCAACTTCTTCCAACAATCCAACAACAGTTTGGTGAAAAACAATGCATTTTCCAGCACGATGGAGCACCGTGCCATAAGGCAAAAGTGATAACTAAGTGGCTCGGGGACCAAAACGTTGACATTTTGGGTCCATGGCCTGGAGACTCCCCAGATCTTAATCCCATTGAGAACTTGTGGTCAATCCTCAAGAGGCGGGTGGACAAACAAAAACCCACTAATTCTGACAAACTCCAAGAAGTGATTATGAAAGAATTGATTGCTATCAGTCAGGATTTGGCCCAGAAGTTGATTGAGAGCAGCCCAGTCGAATTGCAGAGGTCCTGAAAAAGAAGGGCCAACAGTGACTCTTTGCATAAATGTCATGTAATTGTCGATTAAAACCTTTGAAACGTACAAAGTGCTTGTAATTATATTTCAGTACATGACAGAAACAACTGAAACAAAGCTCTAAAAGCAGTTTAGCAGCAAACTTTGTGAAAACTAATATTTGTGTTAGTCTCAAAACTTTTGGCCACTTTTGGCTCTCATACAAAATTTCAGCAAACTAAGAAAGAAATTTCTGTACTTGTTGCTTTCGTTCTTTCGAAAACATTGACACTAATATTTCCACCTTACATTTGATATGTGAATAAGGATTGTGAGGTCTTTTATTAAATGTAATTAATATTTCCCCACATAAACTGTATCAAAGCTAACATAAGTTTGGTATAGTTGCCAAAGAACAAAGTATATCCACATATCTCAGTGAAAGATCAAAATGAACGCTCTTAAATCCAGGAGATCAATGTGCACACATGCCTTTGCTGGCACGTCATGCACATTTTAATAGTTTGTGTGTAGTTTAGAAAACGAGAGCATAAATTACGTTGTAAATGCTTTAACAATCTGTTCTCTCAAATGATTCATCGATGCATAGTCCATTAGCATTTCAAAATGAAGTTAAAAATCAATCGATAATTAATTACAATTGGGAAAAGATGTGTTGTATATTATATAAGCTTATATAGCTTCAGTTTATGTATAAATATAATATATTTCCTATATAACAGGAAAGTTTTAAACAGACATTTTAAATGAACTACTTTCTTTCTTAATTGTTAGCAAATAGGCATGGATGAAACATGGATGAAAACAAACTGTATAATTATTTTGTAAAATAAAGCGTCACCTTCGGCCTAAAATAAGTGAATCCAGAGCGTCAATCTCACACTTTAAGATAGTTGTTTTAAGTGGGACAGATCCACAGATGTCACAGAATTGTAACCATAAACTTCTAACATTATTTTCAAGCATTTGAAATTACAAGTTATAAACATTAAACATCTATTAACAGATTGAATGTAATGCCATTGTTCAGTATCCTTTACAAACACAAAGTGTCCATCCTTAAATATTACCCCAAAATTAGGGAATGCTCCGCTTACCCAGTTTCTCGACCACATAGACCTCTATACTGTCATTCTTGGTGGCATAAGTGAAAAAGAACCAGCAGTCATTGGCATCACGCTCTTTGCAGTGACTAAGATAGGGCTGGCTGTTTGGCTGAGGAAGATCATCGTTTTCTTTCACCTTGATTAGTGTAAAGTACTTGCATTTCTCTTCACAATTCTCTTTCATTTCTCCTGTGTTAAAGGCACGACACTGAACACATGGTCTGTAAAAAGCAGAGGGTGACAAGGTGACTTTGCATATGCAAGATCAAAATTATTAATTATTTAACATACATTGAAGGAAAAGTATAATACAAAATTGCAAGATGAACAATAATTTGACAATTCTTTGCAAGTCAGACAAAGTGAGTCTTATCTGCCTTTTACACAAATATACAATACAAAGCATACTGATCCACTAGTTAAATCTGTCCTCTTTTCAAACACAGCCATCATGTGGCCAAAACCATAATCGAGCTTCAAGAAAATCTCAGTAAAATGTCTCTGCACCTTTAAATCACGAGGGGAATCGCGGATATCATTTAGTCTCAAGAGCGAATTTCCTCCGAAAATCTCAGATTCGTTCCACAACCCAAACATATTCACATGAAATGATTAATTGAAAATATGAAGTAAAAATAAAACTAAGTAACCTGCA
This sequence comes from Clarias magur, assembly GCA_013621035.1. NCBI lineage: Eukaryota > Metazoa > Chordata > Actinopteri > Siluriformes > Clariidae > Clarias > Clarias magur. The sequence goes on from QNUK01001236.1 coordinate 52,099, forward strand.
CTTAACCTCTGAGAAGAGTTGGGCTATGTATGAAGCAGAGCAAGGAAAGGAGGACGAGAGGGGGCTTATTGTGTAGGATGACTTTCAAACATGCACAGATGTTGACTTTACTTTGACTGCAAACCAAGTTACTCGCAATCCAAGTTATTACTGGTATGTGAAATGTAACTGTTGTCTTTGCACCTTTAAATCGTGAGGGAAATCCTGGGCGCCATTCTGTCAGCTGTTTTCCACTTTCTTCTACTGGGAACTCTCTTTTTAATTTTTTTTAAGGATTTTCTGAAATTAGAATTATTCACCACTGGGACAGCTTTACAAGACAGGCCCTTCTGGACTGATTGATTGAAACCGATGAGGCAGACTCATTTCTCCTGCATATGCGCAGATACGAAAAAACCACGGTTTGCATTTAAAATTCATAAATGCAAACAAATCGCAAAAGTAGCTTGCATGTACTATACAAAAAATAGATACTGCAATGTGGAACCTCAGAGTGCAAATAACCAGGTTTTCAAGCGTTCTGCAAGCGTTTAATACATTTTGACTTGAAAAAACGAGCGTGCCTTGATTTACGATTACCAAGTGTCATCGAATATTAAGTGACACCCATACGCTACTTATTTTGATACACTCCTCCTAGGGAATTTATACGATCGCCACCAAACCAAGCCGATGTGATCTATAGACATTGAGGATGGAATTTTGGTATCTCAAACGGGTCAGTCGTGATAATGTCTTAAACTTGTGCTGAAAAATTGTTAACTTTGTGTGGCATTATATTGAGTGACATTATATTCAGTGACATCATAGTGTGATGCTTATTTTCCAGCATCTGGAGCCAATTGTACACACACAAACATCACAAATGTCCGCGAGCACACGCATGCACACACACACAAAACACACTCGTACATCACACACATGCACACAGCCTGCACTGATTCCATTAGTGTGTGCGCACGCGTCATTGGACAGCGTGCCCCTTCCCTCCTTCTCTCGCCTTCACACATACACCCACACACAAATGGAAACCCTGCTTTGTTGCTATTCTTTTCAAAGGTAAAGTGCAAGTAAATTTTTAAAGTTTCCAGCAGTGATTCCGTTAGTGTGCACACGCTCAAGTGTCAGAGAGGTTTCGTGTCTATTATTTTCCAGATAAAACAGTGTTTCCATTAGTGTGTGTGTGCGCGCGCACGCACGCACGCACACGTGTGAGAATCATTCCGCACAGTAGTCCTCCCCCCTCTCAAATAAGAGAGAGGAGAGGGAGTCATTACTCCTCTCGTTTTACACACAGACATGCACGCACACATTCACAACGCAACAGAGGTGGAAAGTAACGAATTACATTTACTTGCAATACTGTAATTGAGTAGTTTTTGTATACTTTTTTAAAGTAGTTTTTAAAATATGTAATTTCATTTAAGTATGATTTGTTAGAATTTTTTTATTTCGCTACACTTTAAATCATATTCGGTACTGAGTAAAAAAAATTAATGAAAATGAAAAATAATAAAAATAATGCAACGGGGAAGGGGAAAAAATTGCACCCTGAAAAACCACTGTACTGATTGACAGATGGACAAACTCGCTAAAAACACAAGAACGAAAAGCCATCACATTCTTATGAAACAAACCCCTGGCTATATACACGTGTTTATTTTTATCTGTGTTACTGTAGTTTGTTGCGCTCGCGTGTGTGTATTGTGTCCAGGTTTTGCGCCGCTCCAGACTCCACTTCCAGTTTTCTGACTATCCGTACATCGGCATCTACCTGACCTTCCACGCGGTCGCTTCCGCCCTGAGAGTGACGTCATCAATCAGCGCAACCATATACAAACCAGACAGAAACGCGAGAAAGAGGAGGCGTGTAGGCAAGTTGTTGGATGTGTTGGAGAGAGATTATTTTTGGATTGTGATTTTGGCATTTTAATATTTGATTGTGTATTCTGTTTTTGACTTTTTGCCTCCCCATTGACTTCCATACAGTTTAAAATAGAACCCGAACCATTCTTTTGCTGTACAGCTGAACCCTAGACTAGGATTAGGGCTGCAACTAACGATTATTTTGATAATCGATTAGTTGGGTGATTATTTTTTCGATTAATCTGATAAAAAATAAACGCTTCTTTAATTTGATGTCCTGCTTATAACTATATACAACCATAAATCAGGGTATTAGTTATGTATAAAACTAAACTTTAAAAAAGCCACATATAGAGTTTAATGATCTTTAATTTGGACATTTTAAACCTTAAATTAAAGAACTCCTCTAAATATCCAAAATATAAATAAATAAATAAAAAGCAAAACAATTGTTGTACTCTTATTATATTGGATGGCATAAAAATAAATAAATAAATAGCCAATCAGAAGTAGTGTCTGGAAGTCTGTGATTGGCTGGTTTTATGGCAGTTTTGTAACACTGGACAAAGTTGAGCGAGCATACCGGCAGAGTCGAGCGCGCACAGAATCGAGAAGTCGCGAGTGCACAGAGAACATATTGAGCGAGCAGGGGAGACATTGCACGTGCATAGAGTGCTTTGTCTGCTCTCAAAATGTCAAACCGCGCGCTCAGAATTGTGGCAGGAATAACGCCATAGGCGCGTGCTTTTTCCTGCAGACGCTTCTGTAACCTCCATTCCGCGAGCGGCTGTGTATCTGTGTGTATTTGTGCATCTTGTGGTCGCGTTCCTCAGTAATGTGGGCAGTCCAACTAATCGATAACAGCATTTGTTAGCAACAAAAGAGTTCACAAACCAGAGTTTTCCTAAGTCAACATCTGCCCCTCTCCTCTTTCCTCCGCTCCTGTCGTGGGTGATTCTTTTCAAAGGTAAAATGCAGGTTAATTAGTTTTATTTTTACTTTATAGTTTCTACTAATCATTTTTATATACATGTTTATGGGTTGTGAAACGAATAATTGGCGTTTCCATAATTTTTTTAAAGGAGATTCGCTCATGAGACAAAATGGGATCCGAGATTCACCTCGTGATTTAAAGGAACAGACATTTCACTGTGAGATTATACAGTGAAATGTATAATATTAGTGTCAAAGGAATATAAGACTCACTTTGTTCGACCTACAAAAGTGCTCATGGAATGGAACTCATTCGTAAGTAGGGGAACAACCTGCATTGGTATCTGGTGCACTGCATTGTCTATTTTATGTACAATACAAGTGAGCAACGTCCGTGATTTGTTTGCATGTACAAATGTTCATAGAATGCATAAATCAGTCAATTTTTGGCTCTCTAAACTAACTTGGAATCTTGTAGTTAAAGCTAACTACAGGCTTCGGCTCAATGCAATAAAGCTGGAATCGACATTCAATATTTGCTTGATATGCAAAGTTTCTTACCTCTTTATAAACCAGTGAAATAGGAAAATGACCCGACAATTCCCATTCACATTTTGTACAGGGTGGGCCAAAAGTAGGGTTACAGTTACTTCATTATCTGCTTCACCTTCACAATCGCATTTTAGATATAGAAATTATTATCATCAAGAAGCACCTGAGAGATTAAATGTTCAATGTAAAACGTCTAATATGTAATTATAATACATGTAAATAAAAGTCTAAATTTCTAAAAAAGGAAGAATGTTTAACTGTTAACTGTAACCCTACTTTTAGCCCACCCTGTATATGTACATACAGATGTGTGAAGACCAGTTTTCTACTTTTGTCGCTGCACCTCACGGTGACGGTATGCAGTTGCTGGCTTTGACCACTGAGTGACGCTATATAACTATAGACCGACGCGTCAGACCTTAGTTCATTCTCTCAAGGATTAATGAGCCGCAGCTCCTTTAGAGCTGCACGTAGTAGCGGATAAAATCATGTGTAACATTGTATTTAAACGAATTCATAATCACAGTACTAAAATTACAGTACAAATGTAGAATTTTATTAGTATCGAATTTAAGCAAAGTAAATGTTAACACAGTGAGCCATTAGATTTTATCATGTGTAATTAGAAAGCCTACACATGTATACTGTAAACCCTAATGCTTAAAGTAATTATACACATTGAGTACTGTTAACCTAAATAATTGAATGAGTAATAATTTTGAGTACGTAAGGAACAAAAGTTATTGTTATTGTGAGTTAAACTTCCACCAGTGTAAACTCTATAGAGCACCCGTGGCACAGCGGTAAGTGTCTGGCCTCCCATGCGGACAGCCCGGGTTCGAATCCCGTGCTGGATGGTTTGTAAATTTTTTTTACATTTTATTTGGTCAACAAACTCAAAAATTGATAGTTCTGTTTACTTAAAATTGGAAACATCAGTTACATCAATTTTTTTAAATTAAATGATTACCTCAAATATTTGGAGTTTTGCCAACTCAATCGGGTTTACAGTGTAGGGTTTTGGGTCATCTTAAAAGCTGTGTTCTTTAAATTTGTAGTAGATAATACCGAAATAAAGGAAACTAAATGACTATAAACTGTGTAAGCAGATGTCGTTGTCATTCAGCCCCGCTTGTGTGCAGTACGCGGTTACGTTCTTTAATAAATAATGACCCTCGTTGCGCTGTAACGCCGCTGGCAAAACCTTATAAAATACAATCACAGTACTAAAATTATAGTAGTACATATAGCTGTTTCTTATTTGCATCAAATTTAAGCAAAGTAAATGTATACTTGTGTCACGGCATGCGTCTGTGATGGGCGTGCACCCAAATCAATATCGCTCCTCACTCACTCTGATGCTCACTAGTTAGGCGGCCTAGGTGCACACTGCAGGTATGCGAAGAAGCGGGGCCGCCTAACTAGGCACAACTGGTGAGCTATCGGCGTTAATGATCCCGAGATTTTGATGAGCTTTTCGATTCCCGTGCTGTATGGTCTGCAACTGTTTTTATTTTTTATTTGTTCAACAAACTAAAAAATGTAATGTTTCCAATTTTAAGTAAACAGAACTATCATTAATTAAAAAATGTGATTAATTAATGTTTTTGCCAGCGGCGGTACAGCGCAACGTGGGTCATTATTTATAGAACATAATTTAAAGAACACAACATTTAAGATGACCCAAAACCCTACACTGTAAACCCGATTAAGGTGGCAAAACTCCAAATATTTGAGGTAATCAGTTACATAATTTTTTTAAAATGAATGTTTCCAATTTTAAGTAAACAGAACTATAAATTTTTGAGTTTGTTGAACAAATAAAAATTTGTTTTAGACCATCCAGCGCGGGAATCAAACCAGGGGCTGTCCACATGGCAGGCGAGACACTTACCACTGCGCCACGAGTGCTCTATAGATTTTACATTGGTGGAAGTTTTACTTAAGTTACTGTTACTTACGCACTCTAAATTACTCATTCAATTATTTAGGTTAACAGTACTCAATGTATTTAATTACTTTGAGCATTAGGGTTTACAGTGTAGTGTACTTGTTTTAATGTTCAACTTCAATGTTTTTTTAACTCATTATTGTACAGCAAATATCAATAGCTCTGGTTCAGATTTTTCATGCTTGTTGTATAAAATACACAGATATGGAAATTACCATTACTGTAGTATTTCTTCGATATAGCATATTGTTTTTACCTTTTTATGACTTTTTATGTTTTTTAAACCGAGATGACGGAAAATGGCACTTTGCGCCACCTGGCGGTCATTTCACTTCATTACTTTGAAATGCAACTGATTTATTTTGGCCGCTGTCGTTTTGTCGCACCGGGGAGCACGGCGGTAATAGACATTCCCCTCTTCACACCTCTGTATGTAATGTGAAAAAGTACTATCACCGTGTTTCAAAAGAGGACAGAGAAATGGATAGAAATCCTTGATTTATTAAGTAAAGTGCGGCAACCATCAGGTCAAAAAAAAAAGTCAGTCAGGTGTCTTAAAAATTAGTTGATAAATTATGCAAGTTAGGTAAACTAGGAAACTTTGCTGGGTTTATATTCTGCATAAGTAGTTTAAAAACTGTTGTTTTATTTGTGTGTTATTAAAACAATGTCTACTGTCAGTCATTGTCATACATCATATGGGCTGATTAAAATATTATTGAATAAAGGTTTAGTACACCATCTATAATTCAAATTATTGTTGGATTTTACACTCACTTGTGCTCAGTGCAGACTCCAGGACAAGTGGGGCAAATCTCACAGGTGGGACCTTGGAACTTTTGGTCAGTGCATTTACACACACCACAATCACAGTTGCCACGACCATTACAGATTTGTCCATTACTGGCCACACAGGGCTGCTTGTCCAGTGGACAGTCGCATGCACTGCCTGTATAGTTTGAGTCACAAACACACACTCTGCATACACACTGACCATGACCTGTTGGTAAAGGAAATAAAACTATTAATTCTGAACACTGATACTTTCCAACTGAAAATAAACATTTAGAGCTATTAAATGAATAAAAAAAAGATTTTTAAACTATATGTCTGATATTTATTCACTCATCTTTAGTAACTGCTTTGTGTTAGTCAGGAACTAATTTTTTTTTCATCAAAGGAGAGTTAACTGAGAATTCAGCCTGAGATGAGGCAACATGAAAAAGTATTAGGGAGTAGGCATGTGCCAATATGAGCTTCTGCTTAACCTTAGAAGTTAAGTTACTGTTCCATGACCACAATCTATTTTTAGTTTTTATTTAAAGAGTTAGAGTTATAAAATGAATATTAAAATAATAAAAACATTTTTCTAAATAAAATTAAAATAAGAAAATGAGGAAACGTAAATAATCTGAAATGGCGACTTTGTTTGGCCAGACAGTGTATTATCTAACATGTATGTCAGCTGTGCAGTACGTGTTTTACTCCAACCCTCAAACATCCATTTGGAATGGCCATTAAATTTTTCAGGGGGTTCAACATCTACCCTTTTAGTTATGCCTCTGCTTTGATGCCATAAACTAAACCAACCAACGACAGATCTAGTGCTATTTTCCCATGAGGTTGGCCAAGCTGAGCGCAATGCAAAATATGACTGCCAAGTGAACAGATTAAATTGAACAGATTGAAAAACAAACAGCAATTTATTGATATGGCTCAAACCATACAAATGTTGAATGACATGTTAGAATTAACAATCTCACCTCCACAGAGTTTGTTGTTGGATCGATCACAGTTGAAGTTGTCACACTCACAGTACTTTCCTTCATACCTCTCCTCTGGGTTGTCTCGCTTCTTGCATTCACATGTTCCACAGATACAGTCTCCATTGTTGCTACAGATATCTGTGCCATTGGCCATGCGGCAGTTTGCATCCAGATCCTCTGCCCTGACGTCATCTTTGCTACATTCACAAATCCTTCCAATACGTCCCTCATTGCATCTGAAATGTTACAAGGAAGCATGTTTAGCGTTACTGTACAACAGAGCTTTGAATAGGCAACACAATTTTAAATAACTCAGACTGGTGCCCATATACAGGCAGAAAAAAGGATCTAATGTAGTGGATAACATGGCTAAACTAAGTGTTTCCTCACAAATTTTAGATACCTTGTTTGCAAGATTGTACACTAAATATAACAATAAAAATAAAATAAAGATCCAAGATATTGCACGTCAGTATTGCACATTTGTTTGTTGAATAGATATTGTGCCCCATGTACATTTTTTGCAGTTGGAAATAAATATGATAATATGCAGTACATAGTACATGCGGCTTCCCTTTGGAGCCCGTGGTCCCCCCTCCCTCTCCTGCCAGGAAGATGTGTCAAGATTTCGCAGTAAACATGCCCATTCAAGCTCTATTTATTCATTTACCTGGTGCCATTAGATGGCGCTTTGTTCTCAAGAACACGTTAACAAGTTGCAATCACGTGATTTTAACAAATATGAACACAAAGTGCTTCGCCCTTTTTTATAAAAATAATCATGTTTTCTTGCTGTTTGTGTCCAGCATTGAATAATTATTTCATCCATTATTTGACCACGGCTGGAAATCATAACTGGAATGTGATTGTGAATCGCCTCTTGCAATAATGCAGATCAAACATACAACACATGTCGATAAATAAAAAGGAATATTTAAGCATATACGCAAAATGTATTTCACTAAAACATTACAGATTAAGTACAAGGAAAGTAGACGTGCTGAGCTTCAGTTCATTGTGATGCGGACAAAAGGTCCAGGAAGGGAACGGATTTCATTATTTTACAAAATCTGAATATATTCAGTAAATTTTGTTAATTACACTCAAAGTATCAACTCCAACTATGAAGTCTGATTTAATTGATGCCATTAAAAATTTTATATGTTTCTATTTATGTTTTGCTGGCAAAATACATTTTAGGCAGAGATGTCTGCTCGGTCTTGTTAATTTATTTTAAACCCCCCAATTCTGCCAATTCGGTTTTCATCAATTTCGGTTTCAGTGAAGCCGGTTTCATAAGTTCACACCCATCATGAATGAAAGGTGAGAAGAGGGATTACAGTAACTGGGGGCTCTGTGGATGTTCACCTTTAGGCTACCTTTATTAAAGATTATACATTTTCGTATTCAGATTTGAGAGTTTTAATAGGAATTAACAAGACCGAGCAGACATCTCTGCCTAAAATGTATTTCGCCAGCAAAAAAAGAGTATAAATATAAATAAAATGTTTAATGGTACCAATTAAATCAGATTTCATAGTTGGAGTTGATACTTTCAGTGTAATTCACAAATTTACAGAATATATTCAGATTTTGTAAAATAACGACAACCGTTTCCTTCCTAGACTTTTGTCCGCATCACAATGAACTGAAGCTGAGCACTTCTTTTCTTGTTTTAATCTGTAATATGTAAGTGAAATATATTTAGCGTACATGTCTAACTATTCCTTTTTATTTATGGACATGTGTATTACGAAGTGAAGACCTGTGGTCAGTTGTTCCCCGCACGGTGTATCTGCACGGAAATGTTTGTGTGTGCTTTTTCGCGTTTGATAGTGATAACTACCTGATTTGTGAATATGTCAACATATCTTTGTTAAAACGTAAAAATGTGTCGACATTGAGCACCATTAAAAAGACATGAATGAACAAAGAAATCTATTTTTAGTAACTGTTCTTATATGCAATAATTATTTCATCCATTATTTGACCATGGCTGGAAATAATAGCTGGAATGTGATTGTGAATTTATGACTGAAATAAAGCTGTTCATCGGCGTGCGTGAACCATGATTTGTGCGTGAACTTTCACTTTACAAAAAGGCAGCGTTTTGATCAAAAGGCGGATAAACGAGTGCAATTTATCAATAAAAATCCTAGAAAGTCATCATGCCTCACAATAATGCAGATCAAAAATAATACACATGTCCATAAATAAAAAGGAATATGTAAGCATATACACGAAATACATTTCACTTATTATTTCACAATATTACAGATTAAAACAAGGAAAAAAGACATGCTGAGCTTCAGTACATTGTGGTGGCGAAATACATTTTAGAGACGTCTGCTCGGTCTTTTTAATTCGTTTTAAACCCCTCAATTCTGCCAATTCGACCATCAGTGAAACCGGTTTGATAACTTCACACCTATTGTGAAGCGCGCTGTCACATTGTCAGCGAGTAGACTAACAAAATCATGTCTATACTTCATGTAGAGTGAGAATTTATTTACCATAAGCTTTGTTGTATTGTTTTTAATCACTCTATACACAACCTATAATTTCACCCATGCTATTTTACGAATGGAATATTTTTTATGTTACACTCTAAAAACTGCTGGGATAAATGTTAAAAGTGCTGGTTTATTTTTTATCTATTTATTATTATTTAGTAGATTGCCTGTTAGAAATACCCCAAATGAAATTAATCCGCTGTTTTAACGACTGAAGAAACAGTTAATCAGCGGTAGTTTTCACTACTACTAATGATAATCCTGAATGGAGAAAGCACATTGAAAGAAGTATCATCATTGTAGGAGAGAAGAAAATGAATAAATACATATATCAGTATTTAAAATACGTTCATGAGCTCTGTCGCTTGCCGTCAATGGCATAAGAGAGATAACACATTTTCGGCTTCAGTTTCACTTTTTACAGCTTCCCGCGAGCTGCCGCGGAAACACGCAAGATCCCTTTTCTCGAAACGTGCATTCTTAATGGCCAGATCTGTAACGTGAGAAACCTCAATGGAGAATGTACTGACTCCCCACAGTACTGACTGTTAGTGCTAAATGCTGTGTTTAAAGTTTTTTTTTTCGACCTGCGCAAAAGTGTTTGTGTTAAAGCCAGCGTAGGCAAACCTGACGAATGCAGGAACACATACCTGTGACTTTGAGACGTTTACAGTAAACTGCCATGTCCCATAAAACAGTGCATCTTTAATAAGCAATATTTACAACAGAACAAACCAGGAAATCTTTGATGCATTGCAGTACTCTGTATTAACAAATGCCCTTATAAGCCCTTGAACACTGGCTTTAGGAACTGACTGGCTTTAGGAACAATTGGTGATTGTTTTCATAAATTTTTTTTTTTGCATATATATTTTCAAATGTTATATTTGAAAATATACATGTATAATTTGTAAAACGTATAATTTGTTGTGTCATCTGTTTACAGCGTTGGCTTAATTTGTGATTTAGACAAATAGATTTAACTGAAATAATTTTTATTAGTAGTAGTAAGCCAGGCTTTAGCAACCTTGGACAAATCAAAATATACTTTAAGCTCTCTTACGCGTGCATGAGCTCTCTCTCTCTCTCTCTCTCGCACACACATACCGGACGCACACAAATAGCACCTAAAATGATGATTGATGTAATTGAGACCCATTGGTTTAATTTGCATAACAAAAATTATTATTAGTAGTAGTAGTATATGGTAGTAGTAGTAATCCAAGACAATATAAAATATATAAAAATATTGTAAAAATATTGTAAATAGCTGATTAAACCTATGAACACAACTGTTCTCTCTCTCTCTCTCTCACACACACGCACAAATAGCACATGAAATTGCGTAAAAACCAAATGAAACTAGGGCAAAAAATATAAGCAGTGAAATATACAGTAGTATACTGTATGTGATCCCTGTCCTGCGATAACAGGTGCTAAACCTCTGGAACCTTTTAGTTGTTTTAGTATTATTCGCAAGTGTGAATGTTTATGGGGATTTAATCCATCTCTGCTGCAGCATCTATTCACAGTTGTGATAAGTGATTAATGCCCCATCATATCTTTGCTGGGGGAACGTTATGCAGGGATAAATGACAAAAGAAATACTGATCTGCTGTAACAATGAGGGTCGCGCAAGATGCAGATCCGCGCATAACCCGTTCAGAACGAGCAAATCTGCAGGCTGCTACCACAGCACAAAAAATACATAACTCTCTCTCATAAGTCCTCGGTAAGGGCATAAGCGCAGAGAGGATAAAAAGTTTTATTTTTTATTCCAGAGCCCCGTCCGATCTTCGTAGACGTCAGAGCTCTGTTTATTTTGTGTTTTCAGTTTTCTTTTGTTTCCTTTCAAGTTTCCTAATTAATAATCCCACGCCATCTCCAAACAGAAAGGTCTTCCACTGCGTATCATAAGCACTCTCACTCTTATTTCGTTAAACCCCTCTCATGCCCTGCGTAAAAGCTCTTATCATTAAAAACATCTTGCGGTGTGGCTCTACCGCGCCACGCAACATCCGTATGGGTAGTATTTGTTGTATGTATGTATTGAATGTATTCGCCATTAATCAATTTGTTATGCCAATTTTTGACTAATCAGCGTAAAAAAAAAAATCATAAAAAATATAACAGACAAGTTATGAAGTTAAACAAGCAGAAGTTACATTTTGAGCTTGACTTAGCAGCAAAATATTATCAGTGTATTAAACGGAACTAGATAAAATACACCGTAATGTAAAATACATAGCCTGCATTTATATTCCGTATCTACAGCTATCGGTATAGATAAATTACAGACGTTACCGTGTCTTTAAGGATTATTAAGGATTTCTTGGAAAATATTGCAATAACTAATTTTATTAATTAAGAAATTAATTAATTTTAAATAGCATAAGCATCTTGGGTTGTGTATTGAGTGATTTAAAAAATTGTTTTATTAGATTTTTTTTTTTTACCATATCCATTTATGAAACTACGTTGACAACGCCTGTACAGTATATGGACATGTTGTATAATGCTGCCTGGACTACTGCAGTTAACTGAAGCAGTCAATGCTCCACATGGAGAGATTATACAGCATTGCATCCATCTTATTGGAAAGCGCATGGGGGCGTTTATGGGCGGGGCAAGGCGGGGGATCACATTAACAGATGCACGGAACGTGCACGGGCTTGTCATGGTTCGCTATGGGAACCGCCATGTTTCAGGTGGCTGTTTGATAGGGCTCCTACTGTATGTGTGAATGTGTAGTACAAATGTTTCCTAACATTCATCCGCCAGAGGGTAGGTCAAACAGATGGTGTTCAGGATGTTTAAATCTGTCATTGTGTTTTTTGCACTGCTGTGGCAGCCATAGCTGCATTGTTCTTCTATGGCAGGTAGCAAGCAGCCAATTTTTTTTTTTTTTGGAATTGTTGACCCTATGAAGGAATTTCTTGTTCATCGCTGAACAACTTGCATACCACACAGTTAAACATCAGTTCACATTCAATGGAACAGAAGTATGATGACAACTTCAGCTTTTCCTGCAAACTGTTTTTTTTCCCCTGGTAATCCTCTGAAAGTACAACCACTTCTGTGCCAAGGCTGTGGTGTTTAAATCAGTGATGTGCATCTTTATTGAGTTCCTTAGTTGGAACTAAGTCTTAGTTGAAAACTAAGTCTGGCAGCATGGTGGTCAAAAATTCTTGACTTGAACACACAATCTTGTCCTGTGTTCAGGACAAGACTTGATTTTTGACCACCATGCTGCCAGAATTTGGACTTTATCCCTGTTGAGTCCAACCAACAAGGATAAAGTCACAAGTCATGTCATTCACAAACTTGATGTTGGAGGGATTAGTGTGGATCAGAGGAAGGTGAAAGGCTGGTTCTGCGGCACATCAAAACTACCTTTCACTTTCCTCTGAAAAAGTGGAGAAATGTCTATGACTGAAGTTAATGTGACTGGGTGGTAGTCACTAAGGCTGCATGCTTATATTTATTTATTTTTAGAAGGGAAATGATTATGGCAGACTTCAGACAGGTTTATATGCAAGACGCTGACAGGGATAAGCTGAAGATATTTGTAAAGATCATGGAGAAAGCTGGTCTGCACATTTTTTCAGCACGCTTTCACATCACCAGGGCCAGCAGCTTTCCTTGGGTTCCATCAGAAGCGTTGGGATGGTCTCTGCTATTGTCAGCTCATAATGAGTGAAGAAACAATTACGTTCCTCCAACAGAGAAGTGTCCTTGTGTTAGTCTTGTAATTGGTAATGTGTTGAATATAGGGAGGAAAGCCCTCCGCTGGCTGAGATCTAATTTGATGGATGCTCATTAGTTTGTAAATGGAGAATTTTTTTATGCAAACTGTGGTTATACAAGGTCCTGTTTTAGACCAATGCTTTTCCACTCCTATGGTGATGGCACGGTTACAGTGCCTACAGAAAGTTAAGACCTTTTCAAGTTCACATTTTATGTTTCACATTCATCTTAATGTGGGTTCTTTTGCCCTCTTTTGGGCTTCTTCTGCCTTTTCTGCCCTCAACAATATAAACAATCAATGACTGCCTGAAGTCTGGAATCCATGGAAATCAATTGCTGAGTTGCCACCCTTAATATGCTTTGTCAGGCCTTTACTGCAACTGCTTTTATATTTTGCTTGTTTATGAGATCAGGTGACTGACTTGGCCAGTAAAGAATATCCTATTTCTTTACCTTGAGAAACTCTTGGGTAACTGTTGCTGTTTGGTTCATTATTAATCTGCAACATGAAGCAGCATCTCATTAGTCTTTATCCTGCTACTTTCATCAGCAGTCAGATCATCAATCAACACTGGTGATCCATTTTCATTGGCAGCCATACATGCACATGCCATAATACCTTACAATGTTAGACAGTCTAAAGAATTTGCAACGTCCAATCTGGCTTTTCTTTCCTTAATTGTGTTCTTGACTTGGCTAGATGCTATGAAAGCAGGATTCTGCCGTCATCCACTTGAATGGTCTTCCTTGGTCTTCCAGGCCTTTTGCTGTTGTTGAACTACTTTTTCTTCAGCCTAATGATGGCCTAATTTACTTGCATATACACCTTTTTCTCTCGGAAGTTGTTCCAGTTAACATCCACAAAATGCAAATGCAATACTCAGAACCATCTGAGTTCTTTTAACTTTTAACTGCTGGAGTAGTCATAATGTAATGTGGGAACAGGTCACACGAAGCAACTGCTTGTCTGCCTCCTCCTCCATCCCATTATTTATGAGGCATGAACTCATGAACTGTTTGAAGAGTAAGCTATTATGAAACGACTATGGTCTCTCCGAGTAAGTTTGTCTTCCCTCTTCTCCAAGTTTAATGTCAGCAAATAACATTAAGGTGACGTGAGAACACAAGGTTGTCAGGTGTGAATGATTGTGTGGGAATAGGATGCAAATCATATTAAAAGGTTATCAGCCATCAACATAGAGATGTTACTCAACCAGAATTGGACTTCTACTTTTGCGGCACCCTGCGGCAGCATTAGGGTTTCGCGTTTGTTGGCTTTACGTCGCTAAGTGGCGCAATAACCATAGACCGGGGCATCAGGCCTTAATTCATTCTCTCTTCCTTGAGATTTGCACATGACGGCAAGAAATTTAAAGTTAAAGATTGTAATTAAATGAATGAATAATCACAGTATACATTATACAAAATTACAGTACGGATTTAGAATAATTAGTAATTAAATGCAGGCGTTTTTTATTTGAATCGAATTGAAGCAAAGTGAACGTTAACACAGTGAGCCAATAGATTTTATCATGTATAATCAAAGAAGCTACATATGCGTGTCAAAAGGTTTTTGCGTCATCTTTGTGTTCTTTGAATCTGTAGTAGATTTATTAACTTAAATAATTGAAACTAAATGAAAATTCAAACATTGTCAGGAGTTGCTACTGACCAATGTCAGTAATCAGCACTGCTGTTTGAGTTTTTGTGATAAGAATAAAATGCAGTAGGCTATTATGATAATCATAATTTTCTTTAATGAATAATGAAAACATTTTTTTAAATGTACATTTCTAAATTCCAATAGCACATAGTACACTGCATGCAGTTTTAGTCAAAGAGCATGCAAGCTCACTTGAACTTGAATAGACGGCTGTGAATTTCCATCAACACGTTTGTGATGAAATTAATAAGTCTTCTTTCCAAAATGTTTATTGCCAAATAAATGTTAACTATTAAATTAATGTTAAAAATAAAAATATCCTGGAGTAAGCCTTAAGGGGAAAGGGGGAATTTTGTATTTGCATTTAAATGTTGTCTGACATTGTGAGAGCACACAGTATCAAAACAACAACAGCCGAGAAATCATGAAACTTACTGATTCTGCTTGGAGTAAACCAATTGAATTATTATTATGATTATTACTATTTTCATAATAATTTATTTGGTTCAGTGCCAGCCAAAGAGTGAACCACAATTATTATTTAGTACAACAAAATAATTACGTGTTCCAGTACGCAATCCGTTACAGAAACCATTAACAGCTGTTTTATGTAGTAATATACAGGACCAGGCACATCTAAACGCTCGTCTATCATTAAATCCCTTAAATATGGATAATCATCTGAAACATACATGGCCACTTGCTCTATGCTTGCTTTATGCCAAGTGTCAAAGCTGAATAGTAGTGCGCGCTCACTGCAATACAGGTGACAAAACATAATTTTGTAAAATAATAAACGCAAACAGGGTTTATGTGCTATTATGTATTGCACCTATTATGTGCTGGTTTCTGTGAACCACGTGGGAAAAAAAAAAATTACTGAAACCCTGTGAACGAACCCGGGGAGCAGAAGCTGAATACCCAACGAGCATCAAACATAAAAACAAACTCTAACGCAGTGTGCATACTTGCCTCACAGACGTGAAAAATATATACTTAGATCATGAAATGTCTGCTTTTACATAAACTAATGGAAAACAAATAATGTAATTCTTATGAAATGTGAATATATCTTCTGCAGCTGAGATTTCAGCTGTTTTGCAAAATGTCCCTTTGCGCCACCTGGCAATCATTTCAGGGATAACTTTAAAAAGCTAAATAGTTAAAATCAGTCGCTGTTGTCCTGTCGTGGCGGGGAGTGTGACGGTAAAGCACATACTGTATACATTTAATGAAAGATAAACTAGGGCGCTAATAAAAAAAAAAAACATTTTATATACACAGTACAGACCAAAAGTTTGGACACACCTTCCCATTCAAAGAGTTTTCTTTGTGTTCTTTAGTCTCTTCTGCTTGTTGCCTGTCCTTAGCAGTGGTTTCCTAGCAGATATTCTAGCATGAAGGCCTGATTCACACAGTCTCCTCTTAACAGTTGTTCTAGAGATGTGTCTGCTGCTAGAACTCTGTGTGGCATTGACCTGCTCTCTGATCTGAGCTGCTGTTAACCTGCGATTTCTGAGGCTGGTGACTCGGATGAACTTATCCTCCGCAGCAGAGGTGACTCTGTCTTCCTTTCCTGGGGCGGTCCGCATGTGAGCCAGTTTCTTTGTACCGCTTGATGGTTTGTGTGACTGCACTTGGGGACACTTTCAAAGTTTTCCCAATTTTTCGGACTGTCTGACCTTCATTTCTTAAAGTAATGATGGCCACTCGTTTTTCTTTACTTAGTTGCTTTTTTCTTGCCATAATACAAATTCAAACTCTTTGAATGAGAAGGTGTGCACAAACTTTTGGTCTGTACTGTATATATAACCTGCCACCACAGCAAATCCCGCGGCGGCATTAGGCTTTCGCGTTTTATTTCAGATTAGAGAACATTTAATCCAATCAGAAAAAAATATGAGTAAACTATAGGGTAAATATATAACAAGAAGTGTTCGAGTACTTTCCTACCTGCATGCTCCACACTCAAGGGTTCCATTGCCAAAGTGACAGTCTGGACTGTTGCGGATTCCTTCTCTGGAACATTCACAATCGCAGATGAAGTTTAGACCAATCACTAGCTCCTCATTGAAGCCCAGTGGCTTGATCTTTATCTCTGATGTATTACGTGATGGGCAGCCCTTAGTGGTGATGGCTATGTCAAAGGTCACCTGTATGATAAACAGGAACATTTGTGCATACAATAATAAAAACATGATTCGTAGATATAACCATGCATTAGCTTATTTGACAAATTATTTCTGTTTACTTCTACACACTATACTTGTTCATACCTCATCACCAATTGAAATGTTTGAGCACTTTCTTCCATTGTCTCCTGTTTCACTCACTCCGTTCTTGCAATGGGACACATATGAGATAGACACTCCTTCAGGCAGCTTGCTATTCTCCAGGATCACCTCAGATGACAGCGACTAAAGCAAAGTTTTGAAAATTATTGAAATTTTTATGCTTCCTTTCAAGGCGCATCTCAATAAATTAGAATATCACCGTTATCATAAAGTATATTAAAAGTTTATTTATTTCAGTAATTCAATTAAAAAAAGTGAAACTCATTCATTATACACAGACTGATCCATTTCAAGTGTTTATTTCTTTTAATTTTGATATTACTTAAGATCAATAAAAAAAAACACAAAAAAAAACTAATGTCGGACTACTGAAAAGTATGAACATGTAGATTAAAAACTACATGTTTACTGCACTCAATGCTTGAGTTTATTGATGCCCTTTGCAAAGTCCTGCTGGAAAATGGAATCAGCATCTCAGTAAAGCTGGTCAGCAGCGGGAGGCATGAATTGCTCTAAAACGTCCTGGAAGACGGCTGCCCCGACCTTAAAGTGATAAAAAAAAAAAAACAGTGGACCAACACCAGATGACTCCCCAAACCACCACTGACAGTGCAAACTTTACACTGGACAAACAGCTTGGATTCTGTGCCTCGCATCTCTTCCTCCAGACTCTGGGACCATGATTCCCAAATGAAATGTAAAATGCACTTTCATCTGAAAAGAGGACTTTGGACCACTGAGCAACCGTCCAGGACTTTTTGTCCTTAGCCCAGGTAAGATGCCTGATACATTGTCTCTGGTTCAACCGTGGCTTAAACACAAGGAATGTGATAATTCTACTGTAGCCTACGTCTTGGATATGTCTGTGCGTGGTGGCTCTTGAAGCACCGACTCCAGCTGCAGTCAATTTCTTGTGGATCTCCCCCAAATTATTAAATGGGTTTCTTTTCACAGTCCTCTCAAAGCTACGCTGTTGTCCACCTTTTTCAAACAAAAATGTTCCTTCAATTCAACTTTGAATTAATGTGCTAGCACTCTGAACAGCGAGCTACTTTAGCAATGATCTTTTGTGTCTTTTATGCAGGGTGTCAATGATGGTCTTCTGGACAACGGTCAAGTCAGCAGTCTTCCCCATGATTGTGTAGCCTAAATGTTTTCACAATATTTTAATTTTCTGAGATACTGAATTTTGGGTTTTCAGTATCTTTACTCCATAATCAAAATTAAAAGAAATAAGCACCTGAAATATATTGGTCTTTGTGCAATTAATCTATATACGAGTTTCTTTTTGAATAGAATTGCTGCAATAAATCAACTTTTCGAAAATATTCTAATTTATTGAGATGCACTGTATATAAAAACAGTTAAACTATAATGACCAAATTTTTAGAAACAAATGATACTGCTTGTGCCTGTTGAACATCTCATTCTAGGTTTAGTCCCATCATTGTGGTTATAACTTTTATTCTTCCCAGAAGGTTTTTCAGTACAGTACACAGCATTACTGTGCAGATTTTCCCATTGAGCACTAGTGAGGTCCAGCATTGATGTTGGCCAAGGAGGTCTTGCATGCAGGTGGCATTCCAATCAATTCCAAAAGTGTTCAATGGTCATTGATTTGTCACTCGAGTTCTTCCACTCCAACCTTGGTGAACCAGTTTATATATATATATATATATATATATATATATATATATATATATATATATATATATATATTTTTTTTGTAACTTTGATGGAATCTGTTTTATAGGTTCCTTTTGTAAAAATATTTAAGGTCACGGAGCGGTCGTATAAGCATTTCACTGCATATCGTACTGTGTATGACTGTGTATGTGACAAATAAAATTTTAATTTGATTTGATTTGAATTTGAACCATGGCTTAAGGAGCTAAAGGTAAAGCTGCTTCTTTAAAAAAAAAAAGCTGTAGATTTATACATAAATTGAGCATCTTCATGCTCAAACAGATTTGGGTTAGGTCCCTTAGTTCTAGTAAAGGAACATTTTAATGCTATAACGTATAAGGGCATTCTATCCAATTGTGTGGTTATAATATATAGGTGTAATGGTCACAGGTGTCCACATACTTTTAAATATATAATCTATGAAGCCATTCACAAAAAACAGGACTTTTGATTGCACAGAATAACAGGACACCATTATGAGAATAAAAACTACTTTTAGGGTACGTTCACATTAACAGTCTGAGGTGACTAAATTCAGATTTTTTTTTTTTTTTACCCTGATGCAACACAGATCAGATTTTTTGGGCTGCCTGAATGGACAAATCTGATGTTTTTCAGAACGGATCGGAATCCATTCTGCATTTGATAGGATATACCCAATACATGGTCTTACAACTTGGTCAGATTAGAATTCAACCAATTTTTTGCCTCCATATGCTTAGGGCGCTGATGTCAGTGTAGGAATTTCACAGCAGCGCTAGAAACAACTACTAAAACAGCTAAAGCAAAGTCGTCTGGCTTTATTCTACTAGACCAACAAATACAGCCAACTAAATGCTAGTCGTCCTTCAGAGACAATTCCCAGGAATATTTTTCCATTTTCCAATATTTTATCCATTGTTTGAAATGAATGGTTGCAGAAACACATCTTGAGAACAAAGATGCATTTGCGCATACATCCCGTTTCAGAAAACAAACGTGTCCACAATAGTCAGATACAAGTACTTGTAATTATGAATGTCAACGGTCATGACATGCAAGACCAATTTGCTAAAAATAAATATTACAGAATTGAAAAAATGTGGCTTATAAAGAGAACATAACCATATTTCTATATATATAGTCCCTTATAAACTAATGCACTTATCCAAGTGTTTCATTAGTGCTTCATCAAGGTAGAAACTTCTCAATATTCCAAAACCATGATCACTGATGAAATGCTGGCTTCCTAACAACTCCTTTAGTGGCCCAAACATGTGGAAATTGCTAAGAGCAGAGCCCGGACTGTACGGGGGATGTGGCAATAACTCCTAGCCGAGATCCTGTAATGCACTTGTGTGTGCAAATCCCACAGACAGACGAGTCTGGTGGCAAATGATCTGTTGGTTTTCATGGATCAGGTGTTCCACTCTACAGAGCTACCTTGGCCAGGATCATTAAAAATGTTTTGCTTTAAAATGTTTGCACCGTTCAAAATCTATGCCTTCATTCACCCTTGTCCATGAAAGATGAATATTAATCCTGCCAACAATAAAAGTTAGTGTACACTAATCATAAACCGTAATTATGCAATTTTTTTTACTTACATTGTATGCGTCGATGATGAGTTTGATCACATTACTGGAGTTTGCAGACAGCGTTCCCACAGCGGACTTTGGAATAAGATTTTTAAGCTCCTAAAAATGAAATTAATCTTTTCAAAATCTGTTTGCTTACTTTGATGTTTATTATTGCATATATCAAAAGTAATTACTTTATAGACAGGCTGAAACTCCTCAGTCACCGCAAAAATCGTCTGAATGTTGTTGTCACTCAGTTTTTGTACAAGGTGCGCGATTGAAGGGTAGTCCTACAACAAAGATGATCTTCAGTATTACTCCATGTATACAGAGATCTCTTTTCATGAAGAATTCATTTCATACCTATTAATAGTCTAGTCATTTACCTATACATTGAGTACCTTCGTTATCTGTTAATATCTTTTATTTTATGTAGTAACACATTAAAGCTGGTAAGCTAAGGCCTAGTGCATCTGTTTAACTACACTATGCATTTTGTCTAAAGTTTTCACAAGCCTGATTTACGATGCCTGATGTGAACTTGCTATTATTTTTTTCTAAACAGAATAGGCTTGTAACCTTGAGGCTGAAATAAAGATTAAATAAAAAATAAATAATAATAGTAACAACCCTAGTGGTAAATGATAGTCACCATACACGTTTCCCTTTCTGATAATCATGAAACTATAACTAATAATTCATGTTAATTTTACACAATAATATTATTCACAAAACACAGTGCAATGAACCATGAGATTGTAAGCAAGAGCTTGGTCACTGAAATTCCCCTACTGGCTGTGATAAACAATTTAGATTTAGAACAATTTTATCTATGTCACTACCGGTCTAACTCTTCAGGAGGTAATCCCACATTAGGCAACATCCTACCCATAGGAGGTGTAATACAGCAAACTTACATAGTAATGGCTCATTGTGTATATATTATCCTTCAGGTGACATTTTCCATCATTGGGAAGTACAATGCCACCCAGTTTACCATCTCCCGCGAAGTGAAAGCCAGCATCAGTGGAAAACACTAGCAGTCGAGTGACATTCCTCCAACCAATCTGATTCTAAAATATTCACACAAAAAAGGTGTTATTTAAAATGATAAATATATTGTCTTATTTAAAATTATAAATATGCTATTGTAGGGTATTAAATATATTGTTGGGGGTTTATACAGTATATTGGGGGTAAAATATATTGAGAAACAGTAGAGGTGTTTGGCCCATCACTGGGAGATTATGAGTTTGAATACTGATAAAGCAGTAGCTTCCGTGGCCAGGAAGAAGGGACATACTCTCTCTCCTTAGAATGTATTAAACTGACCTGTAACTCTGTAGTTGATGAGATTGGAAAAGCTAAGGAACCATGTGTTAGCCTTCAAACTACCGAGTTAGTGACTGATCTGATAGAAGCTGGGAGTGGAGAACTGTAAGGTGGGCGTCAACTGGCAACCGAGCTAACTGAAGACAATGTTACCAAAATAATATCTCATCAGGTCATTTACATGCATATGACCTCTGAAAGTGTGGTATTTGGTACCAAGAAGTAGCTCTTTGGTGGGATTGGACCAGACAAGTAATATTTACTATAGTGTTATATAAAGTATGGTTTGACATAATGTTTATGCATTTTGTGCAAGTTAAATGAAGTATGAACATTGGGCCATTTTATTCTTATTGATTCCCTCAATCCTACAAGCTCACCCCACAGACAGCGACTTGCATGATGGCGTCAAAGCCTCCCTCTGGTGAGTCCAGGTTTCCAGAGATCTGTTGCATGCTGACGAGGCGGTTAAACTCATTGCCATTGTTAGTCAAACTTAGTACATTTTTGTAGCTAAAGGGGCTTGTGCAGTTCTGATCAGAAGTGCAGGGATTCAGCAACTTAGCTGGGGTTGTACTGATATAGGGCATGACAGTCTTTTCCACAAATGAACCAAAACCTGTAATAGAAATTCCATAATATTGTTACACACATTAATTTGTTCATACCCTTGAATTAAAGAAATAAAAACCCATAGGAATCACTAAAATAATTTGAATATAAAAGTAGTAAATATTTAATAACATTGACTATTGAACATCAGACATTTCTGTATCCTAGGAGTACATCTAGTGGACATTGTTTAGTACAGCATGAGTCAGGAAAACTATCTGAGGAGATAGAGAAAGAAAATAATAGACAAGCATGTTAAAGGCTATAAGACATCTCCAAGCACTCTAATGATCCTGATGTATATCAAAGTGATTTTTCCCCCATAAGAAATAACGGAGACTCGCATGGTTTGTTCCAGAACACAAAAATACCCATATAAAAAGTACAAAATATAAAGAAGGAAAAAAAAAAGAAACCTGCACTTTACCTTTGAAAACAATCATGGCTGGTTTAAGGGGAATGAGAGAGAACACGAGAAGGGAAATTACTGTGTAGGATGACGTTCACACACACAATCAATCATTGCTCTCTGTCAGCTCATTGAAATATTTTTCTTTTTGTATGACTAACAAGGAACATCTCTAATAACACTTGCGTTTGCCTGCTTTCATGGGGGCCATTGTTTCAGTACAATTTATAAAAATAAGTCACTACACTAACAATTTTTTAAAATGCTATACGTGCCCTCAGACAGAGCATGGGAGACGATTACCAATAATGGCGCAGCGTGTGCAAGGGAGAAGAACCATTGGCTCAGTTGGCAGATAACACGTATACAGTACATACTCCTCGTACTGCAAGATCTCGCTCGTTTATCAAGTTAAAATTCATATACAAGTTTGCTCGGTTGGCAAAACACTCACATAGTAAGTTACTCGCAATCCAAAGGTTAACTGTAATAAAAAGCGAAACTGGAATTTTCCATAATGCATGTTGACAAGCCATAATGCTTCTGGGAAAATGTCTTTTAAACAGATGAGACAAAACTGAAGAACTTTTTTTGCATAGGCTATAAATTCTCAGATGCAAAAAATAGACTTTCAAAGAAAAGAACATTGTATCCATCATGAAATATGGAAGAGACTCTCAGTGTTTGTAGCATAATGAAATTTCAAGACTATCAAGGCATTCCGGACCAAGTGTACTGAATAGTGTTAGCACGCTTGGTCTCAAACACAGGCCCCCTCATGGGCCCTGCAACAGGATAAAGGAAAATTCTTAGAAAAACATCTAAGAATTGCTAAGAAAAAAAACAAAAAACATTGGACTATTCTGAAGAGGCTTTGTATGAGCCCGATCTAAATCCTATCGAGCATTTGTGGAAAGAGCTAAAACATGCAGTCTGAAGAAAGCATCCTTCAAACCTGAGACAGCTGGAGCACAAGTAGGCCACAAGTACCTGTTGTCAGGTAGGGTTGGGTACCCATACAAGTGGTAGGTACTAGAACTGAAACAGAATGAAGATTTCGGTGACTTTCTATGGTGCTACTGAAATGCTTGAGCAATTGATTAAAATATCTGATCTCTGGTTCACTAAAACGGATGTAAGAAGAATCACCCTCACTGCATGAGAAAAATTAATTTCTCAACTGAGAAAATGCACATGCAAGTTGGAAAAGTCTAATACTATAATACAAATGCAACTAATCTTTGTAGTAATGCGAATGTCCATGTTTTCACAATCCAACTTAAAAGCACAACTCCAGAAATGAGTACATTCAACAAGCGTGTACAGCACACTACCTGACAGCAGCAGGTAGTGTTAGCTTGCTAAGTTAAACACGTTTAAATTAAAATGCCTAAAGCTAAACAAGTGCTATATTTCTCAACAAAGGATTGACACCACAATAAGCAACAAATGTCAAACCTAATGAAACATTTGAGAACACAGGATGATGAAGTTAAAAGCAGAGGCATGCAACATGTTTAACAGCTCGCGGACTTTAGCTGGCAGTGTGGGTGTCCCCGGCCCCCATCAGACCAATCCTAGCAAAGTCATGAGAGGTCAAATTTTGCCAGTTAAACAAATTCGGCATTCAATAAATTGCTGAAACTTGAAGCTGGTTTGAAGCATAAGAAAATCGCTTGATTGCCTGATTCTGTTCAATTCATAATCAATGTCTGATTTTCATTAATCAATGTTCATTAAATTATAGTAAACTACAAATCTACTATCACAAAATCACACTTGGTTTGGTGACTTAGTTAACATTCACAATTATGGGTTCCATTACTGCATTTGGATAGTTAAAAACACTCATACCAATTTTGAAATCAGACGTGACAGACTGCATCTCACGCATAAGGTCTGTTCCCAAATTCTTCACATTCTCCAGGTCATCTTTCATGGAGTAACTCAAGTCCATCAGGTAGTACAAGTCAATGGGGTAATCCTCTGCCCTTTTAAATTTCAGGGTAAACTTTTGAGATTCACCTGTAACAAAAATAATACCGACAACAACTGAATAAACACTAAGAAAATCGAATTGGTACAGTAGCAGCTTTTATTCATATGGTAATTGACACTTTCTACACTTGCAGTTCACTCTACTATGAAAACCTGCACATTCATTCAGTCATTCACTTAGCCAAACATATAACAACAGCACAACAGATACAGAAACTAGTCAAGAACTTTATCGTTAACATAAAATATCAACTTTCTAGTTTGGTGAACCTAGGTGTGGACGATATGGACCAAAATTAAGATATTTTTTTTCTAGGCTGCAAAGCATTTTTGGCATATGATCAACCGAGCCAGTTGCGCATACTTCCGGAGGGTTTACACGTTTTTTTTTTGTTTTGCATTTTGTGCAAGATTAAGTGAGGACATAGCACCACGGGTCCCAAGAATGCACGGCAGGAAGAAGAAACGGGAGCCTCTTTCAATTTCGTTTTTAAAGCAGCCGGTGTAATCATAAACTTGGGTCAAGTGAGTTTCCATGTGTATTTATTTTATATTTTACTTGGTTGGTATTAGAGAGTTTTGTGCACTGGATGCGGTATTAGCATTTGGATGTGGATTAATATTGTGTGAGGGGTTATAATTTGAAAGTAGTATACAAGTGTTTCCATGTCTTTGCAAATAGGGATGAGGAAAGGTATATAATCTGCATGCATGCTCATTTGTCCTGCCATAAATTGCAATAAGGATCAAAATATTGGTATTTATACAACTGATTTATTACAGTTCTTCCATATACCTGAGGTGCACTGTGTTACCTAAAATAAGTGAACATTGTCACTAATAAAGACAATTATATTTTGGGTTTTAAGCATTTAAATGACAGAGTGGGAAAAAGTTAAATGCTAAAATATGAACATTATCTGACCTGTAAAACAGAGCTCTGTAGCTTGCTGCTCTGCCAAGAGTATTCTTTATGAGACGCATAATAAATAACTACCTGACAGTGATCAGTTGTCAAACACACACGCACACCCCATAGCACTTAAAAGAAACATTAGCAAATGGTATACACATGGTACGAAATCATCAAATTCAATTAGTAAATCACTTTATTTAATAAACATCACTACATTAATTATACTTTACCTGCTCTTAGATTGATTGTGAGTTTCTGAGGTTGAATCTGAATGAATTCTTGTTTCTGTTTCTCATCTTTTTCACGGTTTGTGACTGTTTTGTTCTCATTGACAAGGACTGACCCTCGAGGATTTTCCACACTGTTCTGAGGACAGCCTTTCTTAACCAGAGCCTCAATTTCATCACAGCGTGCTGATTTGGATTCACCTTGCTTCAGAAAGGCCTGCAGACACAAGATGTATGCAACAATTAGGGAAATGCATATATATTCAGATTAAGATCTTGATCAGATTCAGATACATTACACATACACATACAGTAGCAAGAAAAAGTATGTGATCCTTTTCGAATTTCATGGTTTTCTGCATTAATTTGTTATAAAATGCAATCTGACCTTCATCTAAAACAAAAATGTTGACAAATATAATGTGCCTAAAATAATAAAAAGAATTAATGTCTCTATTGAGAACAACGATAAAATCCTCAGAGGTAGTGGAAAAAGTATGCAAGTCTTTGATAGGAGTCAGGTATTAGCATACCTGGAATCGGGTTAAGAAAATGGAGTTTGGTGGTGTGGACTCTCTACTTTGTCTGAAAAACCATTCAAACTTCTTGTGTTTGCTCCGCGCAAGAAGAATACGCTTATGTAAGCCGTGCCTCACCAACAAGAGCTTTCAGAGGATCTACAAATCAAGAATTGTTGATTTACACAAAGCTGAAAAGAATTACAAAAGTCTTTCTTTAGAAATTCACCAGTCTACAATTGGAGACACTTTCAGACTTTCGCTACTCTTCCAAGAAGTGGGCGTCCAGTCAAAATGACCAAGAGCACAATGAAGACTCAAAGTAAAGAAACAATCCAGAGTGATAGCCAAAAATGAAGCCATCATTGGAACTGGCAAAGATCTGTGTTCATGAGTTACAGTACGTAAAACATTGAACAACCAGGGTGTCCATGGCTGGACACCACAAAGGAAGCCGCTGCTTAATGAAAAGAACATTGCTGCTCGCCTGAAATATGTGAAAAAGCACAATGACACAGGGGTATTGGCAAAATGTTTAGTGCATTGATGAAATAAAGAACTATTTGGAAAAACACAGCACATCTGACGTAAAAAGGGCACTGCGTATCATCATGAAAACAGCATCCCAACCGTAAAAAATGGTGGAGGAAACATCATAATTTTGGCCAGCTTGCAGTCATAGAGGGAAAGATTAATTCCCAAGCGTATCTAAAAATTCTTCAGTATAATAAGAATATCTGTATATCATCTGAAGCTCTGTAGAAGTTGGGTGATGCAACAGGACAATGACCCAAAACATCAGAACGAATCCACAACAGATGAAAGATGATTGTGACTTATAGGAGCTACAGTATCCCTACAACAGTCCAAAGGTGTAAATACATAAATAAAATAAAAATTCAAAGCACTGTTATATATACACACACACACAATAAATATAATTAGCTGAAAACAACAATCATTTTGTGAAAAACGTTTAAAAAAAATAAAATAAAAAAAAAAGGTTTTTGGTTAGACTAGATTGACTGTAGGGTTAATTAATAATAATGTTATTGCTAAAATGTTGCATTTTAAAACTAGACAAAAATACTTAAAGGTTCCTTTGACTAAAACTAGACTAAAATGTCCAGATTTCTATTCGACTAAAACTTGACTAAACAAAAACAGAATAGGATTGACTAAATATGATACAAACTATCAGGGACATTTATTCTGGGACTAAGACTAAAATTTAAAATAGCTGACAAAATTAACCCTAGTGTGTATGTAGTACATGTGTGTGTTCAGTAATGTTTCTTACTTCATGGGAGCACCAGCCACACTTTTCTCCAACCTGAATACATTCACCACAAGATTGAGCTGAAGCCTTGGTGCAGTCATTACCATCTAAAAAACAAACAAGATGCTTTGCATTGATACCAGAGCTACCATTATTAAAGATTTAATGTTGGTGATTAATTAAAAATTCTTAACACAATAAAATGATTTAATGCATATAACTTCCATTTCCATAAACTTCATTGAATGTGATGCAGGGCAAATCTCATTGGACAAATGATGGACTGATAGTCAACTCCTGTAGTCAAACTCACTAGCGTGAGGAGCTACAATCATCAGAGACATTTACTATGTTGCTAAAATGTGCATGAAAAAAGTTAGTTCCCCCTTGTTTAATACTGTGTTTTGATGCAAAAATAACAAAATTAATCTGATTGTAGCACGTCTCAGTATTAGGCAAATACAGCCTCAGATTCAAATAATCTAACTTTTTTTGTCCTGTCACTGTTTATTTAACAAAAATGTAAACAAATGAACAACAAAAAACATTTGGACATTACCAAGTACCCACTTTCTGCTTCCACATGATTTAGGAGGCTTAGCAGCACCTGGCTGCAACTCTTGATTAATTGATCAGCAGGTGTTCAAACCTCAACGTTTCAGCAGTTTGAAGATCTGGAGGTGTGCAACGCAAGACCAAGAGGGAAAGGCATAGCTATAGTCACAGTGAAGAAATTGTTGCGGCACAACTGGAAAGGGTTATAAAACCATTTCCAAGCAATTTGGAGCTCAACATTCTAGAGTGAGAGAGTGGAAAGCATTCAAAGTTACACTGAGCAATGTTAATTGTTAAAGTCCGTGATGGCACAATTAAAAGATGAACGGAACAAGTACGTTTTTGTTTGGAAGGATTGCCAGGAGAAAGCCTAACCTGTCTAAAAAGAACATGAAAGTATGACTTAGGGTTGCAAAACTGCACCTCAAGGATACTCCTTAAATCCACTGTCGTCAAGCACTGCTGTGGAGGGGTCATGATTTGGGTTTGTTTTGCAATCACAGGACCTTGGCATCTTGCAATCAACCAAGGCGACCATGATTATGTTGTACAAGAACAAGGAAATGTGAGGCCATCTGTCCAACATGTAAAGATTGGTCAAAATTGGGCCATGACAAGGATCCGAAGAACATCAGAAAAAAACTAAATCATCTTTGTCTTTCGGCTGTTCCCTTTCAGGGGTCGCCACAGCGAATCATCTGCCTCCATCCAACCCTAGCCTTTGCATCCTCTTCTCTCACACCAGCTAACTTCATGTCCTCTTTTATCATCAGAATGGCTGAAAAAAAAAAAAGGATCAAGGTTTTGGAATGGCCTTATTCAAAGTCCAGACTGCAACCCAATTGAAATACTCTGGCAGGACCTTAGGAGAGGTGTGCATATGCAAATTCCAGAAAACGTTTAATGAACTAAATCAAAGCTATACAAGAAGAATGGGCCAAGAATTCCTCCACAATGATATGAAATACTGAAGGTCATACAAGAAATTATTTCTTTACACCAGAGGTGTCAAACTCCGTTCCTGAAGGGCCGCAGACCCGCAGGGTTTTGTTCCAACCCTGCTCCAACATATATGCCATGTAGTTTTCAAATAAGCCTTAATGATTTGATTAGGTGGATCAGGTGTTTTTAATTATGTTTGAAGCTAAACTCTGCAGGTCCTCGAGGGTTAGAAAAAAACCCTGTGGGTCTGCGGCCCTTCAGGAACGGAGTTTGACACCCCTGCTTTACACATTATTGAATCAAGGGGTACTTAGTATTGCTCTTGTGTTTGACTTTATCTTTTTTTTTTTTTTTTAAATAAATGGCACAGTGGAGGAAGAGGGAATTATTATTTATTTATTTATTTATTTATTTATTTATTTATTTATTTCATTACATGATGTTCTTCTGAGGTTGTATTTGCCTAATACCAAGACCTGCTACGTTCAGATGATTGCTCTTATGTTTTATACAAAAAACATACAATTAAATAGCAGATATTCTCTTATACCCAAGACTGTATGCTTTTTAGTAGTAGTAGTAGTAGTAGTAGTAGTAGTAAAGATAAACAACACAGACCACAGAATATACCATCATTGACCTACAGTACAAGATGTTGGATCCAGATCAGAAATGCTAACATAAATCAACACTCCTAAAGCCTTCTGACAAGGTTTGTTGCTCTACCCTTGAAAGATGGGAAATTAGGTTGCGTTATGTCTTTTTGTTTGTTTGTTTGTTTTTAACATGGACATGTCAGAGTAATTTATTTTAAGACCATATTCTGTTGTTGAGATGCAAACACAAAATTGTCATTATATACCACCACACTTCCAAATATGGAAAACTTTTTTTTTGTTTTACAGTTAGTTATATACAGTATATTTCTTCCCACAGAGAGTGTTTAGTACACAAACATCAATCTATGGATCAGTATTCATCTTTTGTTCAGTTTTTTACCCTAACACCAACCTGAAAAAAATATTCTAATCTTCATTTTAAATCTTAATTTTTTATCAAATTATTTTAGTCCCTTTAGTCTTTTCTCATTTAAACAAATTATATTTGAAAGTATTCAATACAAAACCAAAGAAAAGTGAAAGTTTGCATGTGTGGAATTAGCCCCTTCCTTCGCCTCGTCTTACACCGTAAAACTCCTCTTACCTCAACCCACCTTGCTTTTTAAGTTTCACAAAAAACACACACAACAGAAACACTGTTTTAACAGGGGGGGAAAAAAATCTCTAATTACACTCGCGTGAGCGCATACTAACGGAATCACTGCTGTAAAGTAAAAAAACTAACAAAAATGAACCAGCACCTTACCTTTGAAAAAAATCGCGAGTTTTCTGTGTAAAGCGAAGAGTGTCTGTGTGTGCGCATGTGAAGCCACGAGTGTGTGTGTCGGTGTCAAATTACGCACACACGCACACATGAGACACGATGAAACAGAGGGAGATGTTGATTATACCAGTTAGAGGCGAGCACTAAAACCCAGCAGGGGAGACGATAACCCACAATTCCACAGCGCAAGAGAGAAAAATCATTGGCTCAAGTTGTGATCACGTGACGCTCGGTGTCAAACGAGCACATACGTGATACATGATACTCGGCACTCGTAAACCAATACTTGCTCGGTTTTCAAGTCAAAATTTATTAAAAATCTTTGCTTGTCTTGCGGCACATTCGCAAACCGTGTGACTCGCAATCCGAGGTTCCACTGTATATCTAATTTATTTGGACCAAATACATTTTTTGTCGTTTTAAAGTATTTAACAAAATTGCTATTTCAATCAATCATGTATGACACATCATAGCAATTAAAAATACCAAGATACACTCTGGCAGAGATCTTCTATGGGAGATCTTAAAGGGTTAAAACTCCTGTTAACTGAAGCCACTCAATAACATAGCCATCTCGCTAGGTATTATAGCAGGTACATTTGTAGGCTTTGATTTTCTTCATCATTCCTTCATCTATCCACAGTTTCTCATTTACGGTCACAACAACAAAGGATGGTAATTCAGCTTTTGGCATAATCTTGCATTTAAAAATTACAATGGTGGCAAATTTCATGCTGCCTCCACAGCAGGCTAGTACAATTTTGAAGTGTGATTTCTCATGACAAAAGTTATCATTTAGTGTGAAGGTAAGCCTTTACACTTCTTTGGTACAACAACATTATTTGTAATTGAGTCCCAAGTGCCAAGAGCAGCATCTAGTGACAAAATGACAGTAAATTCATGCACTGGGTACCTTTCTGGTAACTTTATCGTTTCTAGAATTGACTTTTTCAGCGAATTGTGCTGCATTGTTTTTTCTGTGGAATTGCACTGAACGGGCTAGATTTTGGTCTCCATGGGCATGGGTGAGCTATAGGTGCTCATTATCATATCACCAGTTTACTTGTATATAAATGAATGTTAGTGTTAAATGTTATCGCTTATCGGTGCATATGCCCCATGATTTGTTCTACCGGACTAGCGCACAATGCAGATGTAATACAATTTGGTCAGCTCCAATCATACGCATGATTTATGTGACTGGATGAAATTGTATGACGCATCTGATAAGGCTGCAGTGAATGCTTATTTTTTTTTTTTTTTTTTTTTTAAAGCATTTTGAACCAGACCAGGTAGGGGAAGTCTCCAAAATCCACACACATGCAAGGACTTTCACAAATGATTCTAGCAGTTCACATTCAACTGTAAATAACTAACTACATGCCATTTGTATATGGGTTATAAAATACATTTGTGAATTATGAAACTAATCTGACTGACGAATAGGTAATGAATGGAATGAATCCTTGTCAAATTCTTTTTTTTTTTATTTTTTTTTAATAGCCAAGCATTTTATGGCCAAGCATAGTCATTCCTGCTTTTTTTCAAAGCCATATTTCTTAAATCAATTTGATGATTTACTACTATACTTCCAGGTTTTAATAATGTTTTGGGAAGTTCTTAAGCAAATTAAAGTAATTTCAGCAGTCTCCAATTGTTTTTAATAAATGGAGTCCAATAATTTGACCCATCAGTAATTATCCAAAGAACGGCATTTAATTAAGTAAATTCAGTGCATCACTTTCCAATGTGATGTTTATTGCTTCATCTATCCAAACTAGCTGTGTGTGTTTACTAGGGGTGCATCGATTAATAAACGTTACCGACTAAAATCAATAATCAAATTGGTTGGCAACAAACTGCTCAATTCTTTCATTACTTCACAAAATTTGCTTTAATTTACGAGTGTTTTGATATATGAGCACGCTTATGGAACAAATTATGCTAGTAATCAAAGGAAATTCACAGCAAAACAGATGCTGAAATCGGACAGATACACTCTTGCAAGTATGTGACCACTTTGTAAAAGACGCAAAAGTCAGGTTAGTGGGATAGGGTTCAAACCTGAAGAGAATGTGGCAATTAGTGTGTTGCGTGTGTTGAGTCCCCCCCACCCCAGTTCTCCTCAGTGAACCGTTTTAAGTTAAATTCATACAAACA
Source organism: Clarias magur (assembly GCA_013621035.1). Taxonomy (NCBI): domain Eukaryota; kingdom Metazoa; phylum Chordata; class Actinopteri; order Siluriformes; family Clariidae; genus Clarias; species Clarias magur. The sequence goes on from QNUK01001236.1 coordinate 84,960, forward strand.
CACAGCTTTATTGCTGACTTTTGAGCACTGCAGGCACATTTTCTCACACATACTGTTGTGCTCTCTACATTTTTCAGCTTACTGCAACACTAAGATGTGTTTACTTTTCCCACTCTGTCCCTTCACACTTCTCTTTGCACTGCTGACTTATTACCACTATCTCAGTTTTCTGAAAATTTCAGCTTAACTCTCATAATTGCAATCTACCATTACTTCATCAGGAAAGTTCATTAAAAGACATTATTTTTTTTGGGGGGGGGGATTTTCCCCTAATTTACTCCCTAATTTAGTCGTGTCCAATTCCTCCCCGTCACTAGGGGGCTCCCACATTAAGGCTACTACTACCACTCAGCCGGGAGGGCCGAAGACCATCACGTGTTTCCTCCGAACCACGTGACGCCAGCCGACCGCATCTTTTCGAACTGCTCGCTCGCACACCGTTGGGGGCGGCGTAACACACTCGGAGGACAGCGCTATCCGCTCCCTCCGCTGCGCGAGCTCACAGACGCCCCTGGTTGGCTGTAGAGCCATGATTAATGTCGGAGCACTAAGTACCTCTCATCCCTCCCCTCTGAGAGAGCTCGGCCAATCAGCTCTCTCTAGACCTCCGGCTGCGAGAGGTTACAGCACCACCCGGGATTCGAACTAGCGATCTCCGGATGATAGGGCGAGCGCTTTTACCACTGCGCCACTCGGAGGCCCATTAAAAGACATTTTCAATGACATTTTCATCTTTATCATCTTGATTGCTACCACCTGCACAAAAAAAACTTCAAGAAGCTAATTAAATTTCGCTAAACTAAATAAGAGCAATTGACTAAATGCGACCGCTGTAATCAAATTGATTAATCGTTTCAGTACTAAACAGATGAATTTCTGAATGATTCTTGGAAAAAGCATGGTTCGTGTGTTGCTTCTAGGTCTATCAATATTAACACATCTTGAAAAGCATTACATTTCTCATATTTGTAAATGAATCATGTGACTAAGTTTTCCCCTAATGGGTTCCCATAATCACAGTATGATTACCCTGTTGCGAGTTGCACGTTTAGCGCAGATGAGATGACTGAGGAAACATCACCAGGTGTGCTGAACAGCAAGTTTCATTATAAAAAGCTTCTAGATGAATGTTTAGATGAAACCATGCGTGCCTGAGCTACCTTCAAGGGGAACTATTTTTACAAGAATACATTTAACGTAAGACGTGGGAATGGTGGCTCAAGCAGCTAAGGCTCTAGGTTGATGATTTTCGGATCTATATATCAGGGTTTGAGCCCTGTCGTTGGTGGGTTGCCACATCCCATACTACCCGGCCACTGCAGATTTTAAACTGATATTTTAATGTTTGTTTAATAAGATATTATAAAACTGCATAATCTGTTTCCACTAACCAGTCTGCCATGAATTTCTTTATTCAAAAAATGCATGTTTATAACGCAAGTAAATCTGAGTTTTTTTTTTTATTGTGAATAATCACACAGACTATGACTAATAAACTAAATTCATTTTTAAATCGATTAATAGCACTAATTGCTTTCTAAAACATGGCATAAAATGAAGAACATGAACGTAGATAGCCGTATTTCTGATTCATTCCTATAATGTAGTGGTTCTCTACCCAACTCTACTCCTGGATGACCACTGTCCTGCATTTTTTTTTTGTTTTCTCTGTGCTCTACCAAACCCACTTTAATAAAAATAAAAAAACACTAGAATATGCTCTGTGTATATAAACCGGAATAACTCAAATGTTATTTATGTTAGAAATTAGGTATAAAATTTTATGTCTTTAAAAAAGTGACAGGAAGATAATGTGAGAGACTTTGACAACTAACAATAACCATCAGATCATGAACATAACTGCTTATTACACAGTAATAGTCAAACGTTTGAACTAGGGCTGTATACCATGGAGAACCTGGCGATACGATAAATACCTCGACACACAGGTCACGATTCGATACGTACCTCGATACGATTTGATACAATGTGACACGATTCAATACGATTTAATAAAAATACATGGGCCAGAGCCAATTAGTCAATGCGGAAAACATTTACTCAACAAACAGAACTCTGCATTTTTCTTCAATGTATTGAAGACAAAAGTGCATTATAACAAAGTGCATTTTGCTTAAATATTTGCAACTTTAAATGCTCTGATTAATTATACACAAAAGTCAACATTTAACTTTCCAAGGGTACAGTCGCACAAAATCTTCTTTTTCTTATGCTTAACTTATTATTATTATTTTTGTGACACCATGTAATACTGAATGAAATGAAATCACTTAAATGCTACATCTTGCTTTAACATTTGGCACAACGACAAATCTACCTCATAACAGGGCGGATTTTTAAAATCTTAAGGCTCATTGTATTACCTGTGTAGCATATAGAAGCCTGGCAATGCTTGCAGATTGCATTTTTTTTTTATCGATCCCTTGGTTTTCTTCCTTTGCTTTAAAACCAAAATGTGTCCAAACATCAGCCTTTACGGACAGCGGCGCTTCTAAAATCTTCGACAATTTCCATGAGTTTTTTGAAACTCACAGGCACCGCTGCGCCCCCTAATGGCTGGGCGGGGTATCAATACTAAGGGCTAGAATGTCGATACTGTATCTTTTTTTTATTATATCGGTATGTATCTAAGATCGATATTTTGAGCACACCCCTAGTTTGAACACACCTTTTTTCATTCAATGTTAATTTTGATTGTTTTCAACATTTTCTATTAATAGGGAAGAGATTGAAATTATGACCGATGGGAGTACAAAATGTGTTAATACAGAACATGTTTTATGTTTAAGAATTTTCAGAGTAGCTACCCTATTGCTTTCATGACAGCTTTGCACATTTTGGCATTATCTTATCCTTATTCATGATGTCGCACCTGGCATGGTTTTCTAACATTTTGGAAACCCAGGAGTACTCGTCGGTTGCTTTTCCTTCACTCTCCAGTCCAACTCAACCAAAACCATCTTAGTTGGATTCAGATTGAGTGATTATGTCATCTGATGCAGCATTCAGCATTTCCCCTCTGGAATAAATAACTCCTACATGACCCAGAGGTGTATTTGGAGGATCAATTGTCCTGTTGGGGGGGAAAAAAAAAAAAAAAACTTGGGGTTTGCACTTGGGGTCCCCCCAAGTGCAAACCAGATGGAATGGCATATCGCTGCAAAATACTGTGGTAACTGTTACGTGGTGTGGGTTAGACAGCTGCACCAGGGGATGTAATAACATTTAAAAGGACCCTTACACGGGGCTCCTGAGGGAATCAAAGAAATAGGAGACTCACGATGAGACCTTCATATTTGGAGACGATGTATACCGGTTTGTATTGGACCTTCAGTGTGGGTCTGCAGAGTTTGCACTAGATAACTGATGGTCTAAAGCACATTAAGAAGGCACACCTGTGAACTAAAAACCATTCCTCATGAATCTGGTGAAAGAATGGCATGAATGTCCCAAGCAGTCATCAATAATAATTGTTGCTACTCTGTACAATTTAACATATACTCTGGATTGTTTAAGACCTTCTGGCTTACTATATAATGCATTGTGTTATTTCATAGTTTGGATGTCTTCAGTATTAAATGCCCAAATGTTGAAAATAATAAAAAATTAAGAAAATCCACCAAATGAGAAGGTGTCCCCAAACATTTGGCTAGTAGTGTATTTTAAGTCAGGTGTTTATTTCAGTACGCAATATTTGCTTTACTTTCAAGTTTAACCTACAACAATAGCTATAATTGTATAGTTTTTAAGAGAAAAAAAAAATGTACTAAGTGCATTTAATAGAGGAAAAAATCCTGTATAAAACAGTGATCATGGGGATAATTCTGTCATAAATCTGATAGTTCTTGCTACTAATACCCTTATATACACAATAGAGAAACACCCTTAAAAAAAAAAAAAAAAGTACACAATTATTTTTCCTTTACCTTATTTATCGTTAAATTCTAATTTATTAATTAAGAGATTGCAGAATTACTGTAAGCACTGAATTGATTAGGAACTAAAATAACATTTTAGTTTATTACAACAAACTGGGGGAAAAAATCTACATTTGGAAATAAAAGACTCAAATGCTTGGATTGCTTGTTATCCATTATAATATATCTAAATATATTACCAGTCAAAATTTGACCACATCATTTAATTCCATGGTCTCTCCTGGTTTTTCTTTCTTTCTACAATGTAAAGCAATGCTGAAAGCATCCAAAATATGCAATTGTCTACTTTGAAAAGCTGATATAATGTAATGGTTCTCAACTCCTGGATGACCTGTGCTGCATTTATTTTTGTTTTCTCTCTGCTCTACCAAACCCACTTTAATAAAGAAAACACTAGAAAATCCTCTATGGACATAACCAGAATAACTTGAAATGTTATTTATGTTAGAAATTAGGTATAAAAATTTGTCTTGAAAAGTGACAGGAAGTTAATGTTAGAGACTTTAGAGAAATTTCTGTTTCACAGAGGTACTTTGTGATTTTAATCCCGTCCGAATCTGCCATGTCTGTCTTTTTCTCACACCACCTCTGTAAAAATTCCAGAGCAAATTACCTACTGTTTTTCAGCAAACTCGGCGATCCTCTGAGAAATCTAATCCCGTCTGAATGCGAATGTCTGTGCTTGCCGAAAATGTTTTTTTCCGAAACGCGTTTTCTTGTGTGTTTTGGTCAACATGAACTACCGTACAATCTCTAGCGCGCCAGTATTCGAGTTTCTGCTTTCTATGCTCCAATAGAAATCCTCATCCTCAACACGTGGTCTTGCGCAACGCCCACATGAAAAACACAGACACGCCCACCTCCGTAATAAACACAGATATTAGTCCCATCCGAATCCATACATGAAATGACAGACGTCGGCTGAAAAAAATTCAAACTCAAACGTCCCCCAGTAAAACTAGTCCTGTCCGAATAGTGCTTTTGTCTGCTACTTATGCTCTGTAAAGCGCTTATCTAAGGAGTTTGTGATATTTAAGGCTGGGAACTCCAAATGAATTAAGTTTTGGTCTTGCGATTTCTGGGATGGCCTTTGAGATTATGGTGCTTGATGGGCTTTGCAAATGCACTTGACAGTACTGTTCTGGCAAGAACTGTTCCAGAACAGCTGACCTTCATGTGTTAAAATAAAAACTGGATGCTGTTACTTAATTACCCAATTCCATACGTGTTCCATATGTTATTTTTAGGGCCCAAGCACTATAAGGTGCACAGGACCCTCTTGTTTTCCTAAGAATTATTATTGTTTTTTTCCCCACCCTTTTGGACTTTTCGGGGGTCTTAACATGCTCAAAAACTTATGAACCTTGGCAGACAGGTTGGAATCTGCTGCCATCAGGATGCCTGAGAGTCTCGTGGCCCAGGGCCCCCATACGAGATTTTGCTGGATAGCTCATACACACTTTCACGTAGGCACACGAAACTCGGTTTAGAGCTCATCAAGCCAAACAACTTTCGCGCTGCATGTCCTGAGCTAAACTCAACAGTAGGCCAATTATTTTGGGTCGTTCGCAAAAACGTGCGAATGTGATAAACTTATTCTTGAACAAGATAAAAACAATGACCTTGGTATCCCTGTGGACTGGGTCTCACACAATTATACAGTTACAATAGGGCTGCAACAACTAATCGATAATTATCGATAATGAAATTCGTTGTCAACAAATGGCGTTATCGATTAGTTGGACTGCTCACGTTACTGACGAGCACCACCACAACATGCACAATATTAAAATAATCGTTAGTTGCAGCCCTAAGTTATAATAATAATAATAATATAATAATAATAATAATCCCGTTTGAGCTGTAAAAGGAGTACAAATTGAATAAAAAACATATGCACATAAACTGAACTAATTAATGAAAGTCAAAATAAAAAGTAATTTATATGGTCACCATGACCAAAAAAAAAAAAAAAAAAAAAAGTGTGACTGCGTACACCTACGCGGTTAGAGAAATGCCCCATTGACATGCCCTGGTAGGGTAAATTTTCAACTTATAAATATGATGTGTACATGTGTCTTGCATGACCTTACCTAGTTGAGCTGAACAAAAGAAGAACTCCAGAAGAACAGATATCAACAGCACCTTCCCTTTCATCTACAACATATACAAAACACTCATTAAAAAAAGATAGTTAGAACTAAGTTTTTCTGGCAAATTATTAAAGATTCAAAGAACTTTATTAATCCCCAAGGGGAAATTGCTTATTCCCGGTTACAGTTGCTCACCCTTGCTATCAAGTAAAATAAAGTATAAAAAACAGCATATCGATAAAATATAAAGTGTCCTCAAACAGTAAGTACCATATTGCACACTACGTTAATACAATATTGCACAATAAACTAGTATATGTAATCCTGTATTATAACATGTAATATTGTATTACATAATTTATTTCGATATGATAGTATGTATAGTATATGATATGATATATTGTCATATAATTAATACAGGTAAGTATTATTGTTCTATTATGTTACTGTCACTGACAGTGAATACCCACATAGTGTGTAGGTTACATAGAAGTTTTATATAATTTTATTGCCGTTGGGAGGAAAGATCTTCTGTGACGTTCTGTGGTACACTTGATGGTGATCAGTCTCTGGCTGAAATTGCTCCTCTGGTCAGCGAAAACACTGTATAGCGCAAGTACACAATTACTGAATGTCTCGTCTGCCATTTCTCACTTTTTTTAGGTGCATTTAAGCATTGCTAACCAGAGTGGTCATTCATTCTCAGCACAGGACCGTCATATCACACACACACACACACACAGTGTCCCTCCCTCACACACACACACAGTGTCCCTCACACACACACGCACACACACAGTGTCCCTCCCTCCCTCACACACACACACAGTGTCCCTCCCTCCCTCACACACACACACAGTGTCCCTCCCTCTCTCACACACACACA